>CAWUFW010001260.1:2165000-2285000 GCA_963921515.1 Calotriton arnoldi | reverse complement strand
GTACAGTGGACTGGCGTATCGAACAGCAGAGTAGGGTGTCATAGAGTGTAGTAGAGTGTAGTGGAGTAGTGTGAAGTAGAGTGTCAGAGTGGAGTAACAGCCCTGTGTTATAAAGTGGAGTGGCGTATCGTAGAGAGAAATTGAGTGGTGTGCCATCGAGTGTCATACAGTGTAGTACAGTCACCTAGATTGGATGGGCATAGAGTGGAGTAGAGTGTTGTAGAGTGAAGTTGCATACAATGGGTTACAGTATCGGACAGTGGAGCAATGTAGAGCGGAGTGTGGTACGGTGGCGTAAAGTGTAATAGAGTGAAGTATAGTGGAGGACACTGGAGTGGGGTAGTGTAGAGTGGAGTAAAGTGTTGTAGAGTGAAGTAAAGTGCCAGAGTGGAGTGGCGTGTGGTAGACTATGGTGGCGTGCAGTGCAGTAGAGTAGAGTGTTGTAGCATACAATCGAGTAAAGTGTCATAAATTGAAGTAATGTGTTGTACAGTAGAGTGTTGTGGCATGTCGTACAGTATTGGAAAGTGATGTAGGCTACAGTAAAGTAGAGTGGCATACAGTCTAGTTGAGTTTTGTGGAGTGGTGTACAGTACAGTGTTGCAGAGTGTGATAGTGTGGATTGACATACAGTGTTTTAAATTACAATGGAATAAAGTGGCATAGAGTGGAGTACTGCGTCAGAGTAGAGTGGGGTGAAGTGGTATACAAAGAATTGCTACAGTGTTGTATAGTGTACTAGAATATCGTAGAGTGGCATGGAGTAGAGTGTTGTACAGTGGGATACAGTATATTACAATATTATACAGTGGAGTGTAGGGGTATAGACAGGAATAAAGTTTTGGAGAGTGGCATACAGTGTAGTAGAGTGTTGTAGATTGGAGTTGGATGGAGTACAGTAGTGTGTCAAACTGTGGAGCTGTATAGAGTGGTTTGTTGTATAGTAGCAAAGAATGAGGTATAGTCTCATACAGTGAAGTAGAGTAACAGTGTGGAGTAAAGTACAATAGAGTGTTTTGGAGTGTCGTAGAAAGGCGTGGAGCGGTGTAGTGTAGGCAGTAAACTGTTATAAATTGGAGTAGGGTAGCGTACAGAAGAGTGTAGTGCTGCGTCGTATAGAAAAGTGTTGAATAGTGGAATAGAGTGTTGTACAATGGGGTTTACAGACAGAGTGGAGTAAAGAGTTGGACAATGGAGTGTATGCGAATAGAGTTGTGTAGAATGTTGTAAAGTGCCATAAAGTGTGGTAGACGTTTATAGAGTGGAGTTATATAGAGTGTGGAAGAGTGTCTCAAAATGACGATATTCCACTGTAGAACACTACACTATACAAGATTTTCCACAATTCTACTGCACAACATTGCACTCAACAACACTGAACCATACAACACTCTACTCCACTGAACTCCACTCTATGCCACAACATGCTACATAATATGCTACTCTACGACACTCTACGCAATGACACCCCATCACACTCCATTTCACGACACACCAGTCGAAGACACTCCACAACACTCAATACTACTTTTCGGCACACCACTACAATGTACAACACGCATGTACACAATGTACAATCTACGATACTCCACTATATAACACTTTACTCCACTGTACGCTATGTCACTCCACTCTATGCCACTCTGCAAAACTCCCTCTACTACACTAGGCTCTACAGCACTCTCCTTTACTGTACTACACTCCACTTTACAATGAATGGCACTCCACACTGTGATATAAAACACATTTTTATTAAGAAATATAAAAACCATTAACATACAATGAAAATAACAAAGTTTAAGGATAATATATAGTTAGAAATAACTTATGTATTCTTTCTATGCAAACCCAATTTAAAATACACAAACATTACAAATTATAAGGTTATAATTATAAATACAATTTATCATTTATGCACCACCTTCAAATTACTATTAGTCACCACCTCCAAAAACAGTCTTGTCACCTCACTCGCCACACTACATTAACTATAACTCATGTCTTTTCCATGCACTGGTTATACCCTTGCATACTATATCACTTATAGCATGTGAAATAGCATTCGTAACACTTTTAACTTCTCAAATTACATCATTTGTCACAACACAGTGCATGCTAGAGTGGCAAGTTATAGTTAGTATTGTCTGGTTAGTGAGCTGAAAAGAGTGTGTAACGAGGAGCACCACTCATAATAATTTGAAGGTGGTGTATCAATTGTAAATGAAAGTTATAGCTATAACCATAGAATTTTTAAAGTTTGGGTAGTTTAAGCTTGGCTTGTATAGGGAAATAAAGTTTTCCTAACTATAGCTAAGCTTAAACCTTTGGTTTTTTTCATAAAAATAAATATATATATATATATATATATATATATATATATATATATATATATATATCTCCATTGGGCGTTCACTCTCCTGGACACCCGTTCCTACGGCGGCACCCGTCCAACAATCACCGACTTCCAGGTAAGTTTGTTACAAAAAAATAATTATTTATTTAAAGTTCAAAACATAATGCGATAGAAAATGGTCCCCTTCTCTACAATGTACGGACCAACGCGTATATATATATATATTATCTACTGGCGGTCGCCAGTAGATAGTTATAGTTAGGACCTATTATCCATAGGAAATCCGTAACATTCTATTCCCAATAACTTTGGCGTCGTTTGACGAATCATCGCGAAATTTTCAAAACTAGTGGGGCGCTCCGGTCCGCTCCTGTCTTGAAAGTTTCGGGGTGATTCATCAAGCGGGGGCCGAGAAAATAGGGGGTCCCAAAACGTGTTTTCTCCATGTTAATTCCCATAGGAAATTTTAGCCACGGCTACAGCCCGAACTGCTGAACGGAATTACACCAAATTTGGCAAAAAGGTAGCGCTTGGTTCAGAAAGCGACCTTTTTTAAATGGTGTAAATCCGTTCAGTAGTTGCGGAGAAATTCAAAAAATAAGAGTGAAAAAATCAATTTCCCATAGGAAACTTTATGCAAGGCTACAGCAAAAACTGCTGAACGGAATTACACCAAATTTGGCAAATAGGTAGTGCTTGGTTCAGAAAGCACCCTTTTTAAAAATGGTGTAAATCCGTTCAGTAGTTGCTTAGAAAATCCAAAATAAAAGTTTCAATATCTATGGTCGCGGTGGATCCGCGCACCCTCCCGACCACGAGCTGCATGCTAATTGGCTGTCAACACTCCAAACGACGAAGTGTTGGCAGCCATCTTGTTCCTCGGTAGAACCGAGGAACAAGAAAGCAGTAAAACAAGTGCGCAAAACACAAAAAGGGGGCAGGGTAGAAACACCCTGACCCCCTAGGTCTGCTCAGGGGGTCCCACAAGGACTCCCTGGGCAGAAAAAAGCTTTTTTTTTTTTTTTTTTTTTAAATCGGCGGGATGCGCTTAGGGTGCGCGGATCCCGCCGATTAAAAAAAAAAAACCACAAGAAACAAATGCGCAAAACGCACAAAGGGGGCAGGGTAGAAAACCCTGACCCCTAGGTCTACTCAGGGGGTCCCACAAGGACCCCTGGGCAGAAAAAGCACACACAAAAAAAAAGACCGGCATCGTGCCGGAGGCCCGCGCCCTCCCTGCAGCAGTCTGCAAACGCGCCCCCTGGCGCATTTTAAGAAGGAGAAGTAATTCCCCTTGAATACTGGGGGTCCCTGGGGGCCAACTAGCCCACCAGGAACCTCCGGTATGCGCCAGGGGGCTGCGTTGCAGAGAGGTGTACAGAGGCCATGCCCCTTTTACACCTCTCTGCAACGCAGCTCTGTGGCGCTTTTGGAGGTACATGGTGGGCTAGTTGGACTCCAGGGACCCTCAGTATTCAAGGGGACTTAATCCCCTAACTTAAAACGCGCCACGGGCGCGTTTGCACAGTGGTGAAGGGAGGGCGTGGCTTCAGGTGACATGTGTGCAAACAGGCCCCGTGGCGCGTTTTAAGATGGGGAATTAAATCCTCTTCAATCCTGAGGGTCCCTGGGGGCCAACTAGCCCACCAGGTACCTCCAGTAAGCGCCACGGAGCTGCGTTGCAGAGTGTTGTAAAAGGGGCGTGGCCTCTGAACACCTCTCTGCAACGCAGCTCTCTGGCGCATACTGGAGGTATCTGGTGGGCCAGTTGGCCCCTAGGGACCCTCGGGATTGAGGAGAAATTAATTCTCCAACTTAAAACGCGCCACAGGGCGTGTTTGCAGACATGTCACTTCAGGCCCCACTCCCTTCCTTCACCATTGTGCAAATATTCCTCTAAAATCAGCCGAACTACGAATTCCGATTTACTCACCGGTTATCAGGAGAGACCTCAGTGCTGCATCTTTGAGCCCAGTACTGATCCTGAAAAGTAATTTTAACCGTACTTACCAGTAACTTGAATTTCCTTCCATAGGATATCATTGCCTGCTTTTTGCTGAAAAAGTTTCTAAGTGTCAATTTTTGAAACATACAAATATTCCTCTAAAATCAGCCGAACTACGAATTCCGATTTACTCACCGGTTATCAGGAGAGACCTCAGTGCTGCATCTTTGAGCCCAGTACTGATCCTGAAAAGTAATTTTAACCGTACTTGCCAGTAACTTGAATTTCCTTCCATAGGCTAACGTTGACTGGTTTCACTTGGAAATTCTTCTGTGTGTGGAGTTTTGGAACTTTATAATATTCCTCTAAAATCAGCCGAACTACGAATTCCGATTTACTCACCTGTTATCAGGAGAGAACCCAGTGCTGCATCTTTTAGCCCAGCACTGACCCTGAAAAGTAATTCTAACCGTACTTACCAGTAACTTGTTTTTCCTTCCATTGGAATCCATTGTCTGGTTTTCAGCAGAAAAGTTTCAAAGTGTCGATTTTCACAAACTACAAATATTCCTTGAAAATCGCCTGTATGACTTAAACGCATTCTTTCAACTGTTTACAGGAGATGCACCAGTGCTGGATCCAGGATCCACCACTGAGTAAGAAAAAGTAACGATAACACTACTTACCTGCTAAGTGAATTTCCTCCCATAGGATAACATTGGTGATTCTATGTGAAAAAGTTTCTAAGTGTCAACTTTTAAAATACAATAATATTCCTTAAAAATCACTACTGTAACCAAAACGCTTTTACTCAACTGTTTACAGGAGATGTCCCAGGACTGAATCTAGGATCCAGTCCTGTGGTAAGAAAAGTAATCCATAAAGTAACTAATTGCATTTAACTAGAAATTCACATTGAGCTCAATGTTGCATTGTGTTTGAAATTGTGTTGCCCATTGCAACAACTGTAACTACTGTACTTAAAAGTCTATTGCCTATTTGCAAAGTATTTAAACTAAAGTAATTCATTCTGAGAAAGTATATTTTGTAATGTAATGTATAATGTAATTACAATGTAATTTAAAAAATAAAATATGTAAAAATAAATAGTTTAAAAAAATGTAGTAAATTAGTATCAAAAAAATAAATATAACAATTAATACATTTAAAAATTGACATTTACAAAACCTTTGAAATTCACAGAAAAAAACCATAGGTTTCAGGCACGTTATAGTTAGGAATTAGCATTTAAAAAACCTTTGAAATTCACTTAAAAAACCATAGGTTTCAGGCACGTTATAGTTAGAAATTAGCATTTAAAAAACCTTACAAATTCACTGAAAAAACCATAGGTTTTAGGGACAGTTATAGTTAGTTGGACATTGCACTCGTACAAAACCCGTGAAATTCCCCCGTTATAGTTAGTTCAGCTAACTATAACTCGCGCCCGCAATGCACTGCTGATGACGTCACATATTACATCACTCATGACATGGTCAGTGACATCACTGATGACATCACTGATGACATCTCAAATGACATCACTGATGACATCATCCACGTGATAATCTGATGCACCTCCTCACACCCTAATATAACCTTTGATACACTCACTCTAAATTACAGACTGCCATTCGCAAAACCATAGACACTCCAACACCAATAACTACATACCCACTCACTGATTCTTAGGTCTACACACACATCCACTCACTCACCCGTACAGTCACTCATACTTACGGTCACTCAGTACAGGACTATCATATGCACTCATACTCCTATATAGACACTCAAACACCGCCACTCATCCATAGAGGTACTCACACACCTAGTCAGTCATCCAAATAATTAAACACACTGCCATTTACTCACCTATACAGTTATACACACACCAGCTCACTTACTCATACAAATACTAGCACATTCTTACGCTCTTATACAATCACTGATACAAGCACACACTCATCCATACAGTCACTCTCACAATCACACACTCTCGCTTATAGCTATTTATATACTCCAACACACATATATACTGCCTTTCACATATGTAGTTACTCACACATGTACCACTGGGACATACATTCACTCACTAACACACTCTTACACACACTTACCCACCCATACAGTCTATCACAGATGCACTCTTGAAACCATCCACCCAGTGAATCACCCACTCACACATCTATGCACAGAGTCGCACACACCCCACCCACACAAACACTCAGGCACCCATACAGATACTCAGACAACCAATCAATAACTCATATACACACGCATGTAGCTATTCACAAACCCATGCAGCCACTTACACAGCAATAGACAGACGGATACAGACATTCACCCAGTTTAGTCACTAACCCATGCATTCAGTAAGATACGTTTAATCACTCACTTATAGAGTTAGTCACGCACCTACTAAATCATCCATACAGACACTTATACACCCACTCATTCTTCAATACGCCTTTCCCTATATATATTAAAAATATTTAAACTTTACAGAAACACAGTCACTGGATGATGTCATCAGTGATGTCATTTGAGATGTCATCAGTGATGTCATCAGTGATGTCACTGACCATGTCATGAGTGATGTAATATGTGACGTCATCAGCAGTGCATTGCGGGGGCACGAGTTCTAGTTAGCTGAACTAACTATAACGGGGGAATTTCATGGGTTTTGTACGAGTGCAATGTCCAACTAACTATAACTGTCCCTAAAACCTATGGTTTTTTCAGTGAATATATATATATATGTTTTAAAAAAGAGTTGCCCCAAAGGTGAAATGCTCACAACAGCCGGTTGATCCTCACGAAAGTTGCTTCATGGCAATCCTTTTCCCTGCCGAACATGCCCGACGCAAGCTGCGTTTCGGGCCACCGCCCTCATCAGAGGCATTACTTGGTTAGAATGTCAGATGCACCAACGGAAATTCCTCCTTTTATTTTGATGATATGGAAAATCCAAACTGCAAATGCAGTGCTTCATGGGAACCGTAGTGCAAAAATAGAATAAATTAAGTCCAAGTGGGCTGACATCGCCACTTCACCCGCAAACTATCAATGGCGAGGACTCCACAGAGGCAGCTTTGTTTTAATATGAGTCCGGTTGTGCCACACCTGTCCGCCCAAATAAGCAGACTGTGGCCCTGCTACAATCCAGCAGTGGCGCATTTCGCGACCGGGCTGGCTGCTAATGTGTTTCAAAAAAGAGTTGCCCCAAAGGTGAAATGCTCACAACAGCTGGTTGATCCTCACGAAAGTTTCTTCATAGGAATCCTTTTCCCTGCCGAACATGCCTGACGCAAGCTGCATTTCGATCCACCGCCCTCATCAGAGGCATTACGTGGTTAGAATGTCAGATGCACCAACGGAAATTCCTACCGGATGTTGTGAGCATTTCACCTTTGGGGCAACTCTTTTTTTAAAATATGAAATTTGAAAAACTTTCCCTTGTTGGTTCAGCTGATGTGTTGAAAGTTTCAGGCTGATCGATCAAGCGGGAGCTGAGAAAAAAGGGGGGGTCCCAAAACACGTTTTCCCCATGTTATGTCTATGGGGATTTTTCATTTTTTGAACACGGCTACATCCCAAACCACTGAACGGATTTACACCATGTTTGGCAGAAAGCTAGATTTTGGTCCAGAAAGCGTGCTTTTTGTAATTTAGTGTAAATCGGTTCAGTAGTTTCAGAGATATTTAAGTTAAAAAAATATAGATATTTGGTAGGCCAAAATCCTACTGAAATTTGATTGGCTGCCAACACTTCAACCATGAAGTGTTGGCAGCCATCTTGGGACTCGGTTGAACAGAGTCCCACAAAAAAAGTTTAAAAAAACAAAAGAAAAAGGGAGAGGGTAGAAACACCCTGCCCCCGAGGCCTCTTGGGAGGGAGTGGTGGGGGTCCGCTGGGACCTTTCAGGGAAAAAAAAAAAAGCATTAAGAAAAAAAATACGGGAGCCCGCGCCTGATTCATTATCCGCTCCTGGGTGGGCCAGGTCCTAGGGGCATTTGTTTTAATAATGGAGGGGGTGGCACACCGGCCCCCCTTTCTGCGGCTGAATATTGCCCCGGGGACCACCACCTCCCCGGCGCTTCTTTAATTGCAATTAAATCTTATTTCTTATTAAAAATTATATCTTTTACCCAGTGGTAGTCGTCAACAGGTAGTTATAGTTAGGATTGTGTTTAATAGGCTATGCATTTCTTGTGTTGCTTTTTGATTTGGTGTAAATCCGTTCAGTATTTTGTGAGCAATGAATGCTCAAAAACTTTGTATATATCATACCGTAGAAGGTCTGCGGGCCGAAAGATCGGATTGCCTGCCTCCACATCAACAATGATGTGGCGGCAGTCATTTAGGACTTAAAAATAAGTGTAAAAAAAGACATAAGGGGTTAGGGTACCGATACCCTGACCCCTGTAGGCCTGGTGGTGGGGTAGGCCACACCCTCCTTTTGTTTGTTTTGCCACCATTTAGAATTCCCTGGTGCCGGGGGGGTCATGTTACCTGTCGTGGCCAATAAGCCTACCCACACAAGTGAGGAATCTTTTTTATCGGTAGACATGGGGTAATGCTGGTTGGAAGGAAGATTGTGGCTCCCCACAGAATCCTGATAATAATAGGTATCAAAGGGAGAGAGAGGAACAGGAAAAGGCTAGTTCTCTTCCCCTAGTTTATGTATGAATATCAAAAGGAACTAGCTGTTGAGTAGAAGCTCAAGATGTGCGTTACAGTAGTAAGGAAAAAACCTTCGTTTTTTATGAAAGCCCTCACCCGCCAACCTAGTTGGTGGCATGCTTCATCATCGGGCCCTACCCAAGGCACAGAGTGTGCCTCGGGTGTGCTACAAAGCCTGACTACAGCGGAGCGGGTATTGTTTAGTGAGTGTGCACTCATGATCTCCCTGTGCTCTGAACATACACTTTCCTGACCAACCCAACCAAACTATACTGAGGTCTATAACCCGCAACACACTGGTCATTATACCATACTGGCAAATCATACTGTTGGCTCTACCCCGACACGGCTATGCGCCACTCTATCATTGCCAGCTCTATTGATCTTTGTCTTGGGAATTACCCGAAAGAAACAACCTGTATCTTTACGGATTTGGTGACACCACCATGCCGTGTTTTTTATATGTATACACATATCACAATGATTGTCAAAATCTATTTAACATAACACTTGGTGTTGCCACGTTCCCTTAGACAACACACCGGATTGCAACCTAGCGCTTCCCTTCTCTCAAGTTAACAAACTACGAATCACAATAAACTACAAACATGCAGTCTCTTCTCCCTTTCTAGGATCATTGAGGCAGTAGATAAGCATGACGTAGGGAGCACGAGTCACTTTACCTAATTCCGTGATTTATGCCGCCTAAAAACACTTTATTAATTGCTGCGATATATATTTTTATGCCAAAATATGCCGTTAGCCAAGATAGTCTCATGTAACTGTCTGCCCTGAAAGAGAGGGACACGCCCACACATTCAGGACATCAACCTCCTCCAACACACACGGAGCCATGTGTCTGTTTTTTGTTTCAACCACTTTCTTCACAGACGCTACTCGCTGTCGGCAGGAAATTGCCTTCACCTGTGAAACAGTGAGGATATTTAAACCCCGCCACGACCGGGTGATTTCACCGACGGAGTTCCGATGCTGGCCAAGTAGGTTGATTCGCGGGTCTCGTGCTTTGACGAAGTAAGTGGGGATGTCGGGGGGACTTTTTCCGCTACAGCCTCTGATCATGGGGGTCTTCTGAGAAACTCATACAATGGCAGAATTCATGTTGTGTATGTCTCTTTCTCTTCCTTTTTTTTTTTTGGTTTACACCGCCAGTGTGTGACTAAAAGCCGGACCCCCTCCCGGAATTCATGAGGTTTTTCTCTGATAATACCAGAGTGAGAATTGAGATGTTTTTATCCTTTGCACATTTGTCACTCGAGTGAATTATATGCAACTTTCGCTATAGAATTCTGGGCACAATAGCGCATACAGATCAAACGACAAGTATACATCACATCCCGTCACGTACCGTATCTCACTACCGCTATTACTCGGTTAGAGCACGGGCACGACGGTATAGCATCACATAACTTAAATGTGCTTTTGCCTGAAGTTAATCACCATTTATGTGTGTTTGTTTGTTTCTGTGTTTTTTTTATCCATTACAGGTACAAAACCGCTAGAGGAAATTCTCCTCTTACATACATCGCACCTTAGCGAGTGCGTCACATAGTTGGTCATACATACTCTGTAGACCACCTTTTAAATCACTTTACACATAAGGTCCTGATGAAAGCCAGATTTAACAAGAGGACTGGCTGAAACATGTTGACCACACTGGATGTGGGAGCCCATAGTTACCTCCACTCACATCCACCGCCTTGCTTTTAATACTGCCAAGGGCCCAGCATTAAAATAACCCTTGTGGACATTGGGACCCTAGGACAGTTTTTAACCTACACTCTCAACACCATCACTGCACACTCACTAAACAATACCCGCTCCGCTGTAGTCAGGCGTCGTAGCACACCGGAGGCACACTCGGTGCCTTGGGTGGGGGCTGATGATGAAGCATGCCACCAACTAGGTTGGTGGGTGAGGGCTTTCATAAAAAAAACAAAGGTTTTTTCCTTACTACTGCAACACACATCTTGAGATTCTACTCAACAGCTAGTTCCTTTTGATTTTCATCCCCACAGAATCCGTCACTTTCCATCACAGAAATGTGAAGAAAATGTGTTTTTATAGTCAAAGTTTGAATTAAAGTTTGAGGTGAGCAAGGGAATCTTGGTAACAAAACCTAGCGAGAGCCACTTAAGTCACCCCACGCTGGATTTACCTGGTGTCTAGTTTCTAAACAATTAGTAGGTTTGCTAGGTTTCCCCTGGTATCTGGTGAGCTAGGGCCCAAAATCCTCCGCTAGCCACTTTTGAGTGGAAAAATGTGATGTGTCTATGTTGCGTTTTGGCCCCTTGGCTGTCGCTGGCACTAGGCCTACCCACACTAGTGAGGTACCAATTTTATCCAAATTCAAAGATGTACAAATAACCACTGCTCCTAAACTCTATATCTTTTGCTCATTTCAGAAATACACAGGTTTCCTTGATACCCATTTTCATTCTACACACTTCACCAAATGAATTGGTCTATATTCTGTGCACAATGAAAGACCATTGTACGGTGCTGTACGGTTCAGCTCAGTTGTTGGCTCTGGGTACCTCTTGTAGAACTTACAAACTCCATATATCTCCGCACCCAGATGAGTCTAGTGGACGTAATAATTTATATTGCTTTTGTGAATCGGCCATCGTGACAAAAAGTTACAGATGAAAACTTTGTCACAAATGGCTGTTTTACCTAATCATTTTTAATACTTCTTTCTATAGTTTATTTCTTTGGGAAAACCTTAAGTGATCTACACATATGACCTATTGCTAAATTTGGAATTCTGCCTACTTTTTAGAAAACTATAGCTTTCCTGAATCACCCATGGGTTTCACACTGGTTCCCACCACAAACTGGAAGTAGGTTGAAAGCACCAAAAATAGAAAAAATGGAATACCAATTTGAAAAAAGCCAAAGCTGTGGTAAAAAATTAGGATTTATGATTCAGCTCGGCATGTTCCTGAAAGTTGGGAAGGTGATGACTCGGCAAACTATTCATTGATTCCATTTTTAGGGGGAAAAAAGAGCCTCTTCTATCCGGAGAACGTTTTACACTATTTTTCCCAATAAACTCACAATGCAGCTATATTTAGCTTATTTTCTTGGCCCCCTCCAGGGGAATCCACATACCTTTGGTACCTTTAGAATCCCCAGGATGTTGGAAAAAAGGATGCACATTTGGCGTGGATACCTTATATGGAAAAAAAGTTATGTGACCCTAAGCGTGAACTACCCCAAATAGCCAAAAAAGGGCTCAGCACTTGGGGGGAAAATCCAGCAGTGAAGGGGTTAATAGAATTTTGTGATCTTTCTGAAAGTGTACTGATGACAATTTATTGGAACAGATTGGTTGATTGTGTCGTGTGCTGCGGGTTAGTTCAATAGACCCATTGGTGCTGGTATTGTTAAGAGACCTGGTATTTTTTAAAAGAGCTAAAGGTATTTAAATATTTACTGAGTTGACTTAGTCATTATGTAGAGCTCAGAACGATATTAGGAGCTGGCATTAAATTGTTATGTTTGTAATTGTGTTACAATTGGTGGCCACTTTTTTCATTCTGTTTGCTGATTGATGAGAAGCTGAATATTAGGTCACAGATAGCCAGTTATTTTATGTTGCTATTTTTGAGCTAATGGTTTAACCATCCCTTGCAACACATCAGTTGGGAATATCCTTTTTGCTGGTAGGGCATTCACAAGGGTTGGACTTTTTGTGTGGTCGGAGCATGTTAGCATGTTTTCTGTAGTCCATTTTAGATTTCTGAAAGCAGTTACGCTATGGATTTCCTATTGATGCAAAAACATAACATATTAGCGTGCGAATTTCCCTTCGGACACCGTGTTAAATAACAGAATGCCGATTTATTTTTGCAATAATCTGTTTATTATATAGTGCTTTCACTAAAGTGCTTTGCATTGAAAATGATTACATAGAATTATTATGAAACAATCAAATTACCGTTGCTCATGAAATTGAAAAAAATGCTTGAATGTGATGGGGTCTTGTTTTTAAATTTATTAAGCTCTTTGTTCCATTTTTCTTTTTACTATTTTCATTGCTCCAAAGTTGTGATACAGTGATCCCCTTTTGAATTTATGGAGCCATTCAACTTTGGTAACCACGCTGGGAGCGTTACCAAATGGCCCATTATTAACTGCTATTTTGGTTTGAGGGCCTAGTTGTCAGCTGCTGTTAATGTGCTATCAGATCCTGTATACAAACCAGGATGCAAGTGGTACTGGTGTAACCTTTAGTTGTTCTGTTAACTGCATTTTGAATTTACTTTAGCCTGCATTGCTCATGATTTTTCAAATGAATGATAGAAAGTTTCTGGTTTAGGGTGTTGTTTTAAACTTTTCTAAGTTCTTTGTATCAATGTATCTTTTCTTTTTACCTTGCTCTGAGATCCAATGTTGTAGTAGAGCAGCCCCGTTTTTAATTTACGGAGTCACTCTATTTTGGCACCCATCTTGGTATGGTTACTAGTTGGGCAATTCAATCAGCCAATCAATCAATAGTTTTATTTGATTTAGACCTCTTCTGAGATCAACAAAAAAGTAAAATGTACATTTTCATTATAAAACCAATCACAGTGTATCTTTTTTAAATAATTGAAAAAAACATTTAAGAAATGTAAACAGGTTATGGCAGACAAATTCATTAGGTGTCGATCTTAAAAGTACTATTAAACCTTGTACAGTGAATATATTATAATAACCAAAACATATAGGTTTTAAAAAGCGGCATCTGGCCTCTACCAATATTTTGCTTGGGCAAACATTTAATACATGAGATATATCTTGCACGCCTCCATTGCAGAGGTCACAGAAGCCTGTGTTATTGTCAGATTTATTCACATTTTTTGTGTAAGCTTTTAGTGGTAAAATCCCTATGCGCAGCAGAATAATACAGCATCAGACACTATATACTAATGTGAATCACAGGTATCTTTTCTGAATCTTATATTCTATGGTGTCTGCTTAGGATTTGTATTGTGATAGCTGAGTACAGTGCTTTACATCAAGCTCATAGCTTATTCTTGAGGTCAGGTTATTCAAGAATAATTTCGGAAGTGCAGGAGTCCAAGAATTTAAAAGTGCTATTGTGCATTGAGAAAGATCTAGTGCTGTGTTAAGATTCTTATTAAAAGTATATTGCAGAGATTCACTTTTAAATGTTTCAAGTTTTAGTAAGTCCCTTAAGGATCCTACTTCAGTGTGTAATAAGTTATTCGCCCGTCTTATTATATTTGCTATAGCTCTAGCGAAGCAGCTAACTATGGATAACTCTAGGCTCAATGCTTGAACTGGGACCGCTTGATTAACCTTTATGATTTTTCAAAGCAGGCTCCCTTCTCTCGTGTTTGTAGCTTGCAATTTATGGATTGGGATATATTCAAGAGCATAAGATAAAATAGGAGGTATTTTCATGTGATAAACTTCTATTAGGGAGTGAAAATGCCTATAACCAGAGGAGGAACATAGTCGCCTCAGGGCTCCGATGTGAGCATCTGCCTTAAGGCCTATATGCTGAAGGTGTGAGAAACCTTGAAGTGTCTGAGAGAAGGTTCTCCCTAGCTACGTACATTCTTTAGCTACCTCTATTGGCCTCCCACCGAGCGACCAGTCGAAATGAGTGTAGTGTTTTCCCTCCAAACGGTACAACCTTTGTTTTCAGCTTGTTTGCTTTTAAAAAATGTCCATTAGTGTAAATAAATAATGCATTTAGGTTTCGTTGCAGACCGATTGGGGATAAGGTCCAGTATGACCACATCATCGGCATACATTAAATTGTGCACGTCACTAGATATTATTTTGGGGGCAAAGTTATTTATTTCTAACAAGCAATCAGGAAGGTCATTTATAAAAAGGAAAAATAAAAGAGGTGCTAAAAGACAACCCTGTCTTAGGCCAATCGGTGCAGCTATTATTCGAGTGAGACCCTTCCCCCCCCCCAATTGTACTCTACACCATGTTGATGAATGTAGTGAGACGACTAGCCTTAAGGGGTTTTCAGGTATTCCCATCTTCTCTAACTTCCTCCATAATGTGGGTCTTTCGAAAGCAGTTGTAAAATCTACAAACTCACTGTATACGACCTGTGATTTGAATATTACATATTTGTCAATGATCGTCTGCAGAGTTACAATATTGCCGTTACAGAATGTTTTGGTCGGAATTCGGCTTGTGTCATGGGGATCACCCCTCTGGAAAAAGCCCAGTCTTTCTGCTGGCTGCAAAAATCTTCCCGGTTGCGTCCAACGGAGCAATTTGGCAGTAGTTACTCCGTATTAGGTGAGAGGGGGGATAAAAATTGGCTCCATTCTTCTGTATTATTCTGAAGAACTTTGACCGGGATTTTGTCTGGACCCATAGCTGCTGAGGATCTGACATTCTTTATGTAGGGCAATTTGTCGTTCAGATGGTGCTGACATATCCTGGTTCATTTCGGTCTTCATATAGCTGGATATGCAGAATTTGTCAGAGATCTTGTTTACTTTATACAAATCAAGAAGATATTTTTCCCAATCGTACGAAGATGCAGGAGAGGCTTTTAAGGATTTTTTTGGTTCCGTTGTTTCAGTAATTATATTCCAGAATGTCTTGCTGGTTTTATGCATAGCTGCCACTTAAAGGGCTGCCAAATTTTTTGCTTTTAATTCCTTACTAGTTTTAGCCTTCTTTTGCTTATGTACTTTTTGTAGCATTGAGATTTCTTTCTTTCTGTCCCCTGAATAATTGAGAAATTTTTGTCTAATTAATGTATTGAGGTTAATTGTAGCTTGATCAGATGACTTTCTATTTGATCTTTTGATATCTAATTCTCCGGGGGTGATCATTTCTGCAGTGTACTCACAATGGAGGAAAGAGTGTTTTCAAAAACTGTAAGAGGGTCGATGAGATGAATAAATTGCTCCAACACTGAAGAGATTATTGCAGCATTCATTTTATTGATGACTCTACTTCTCCATATTATCCACCCTTCTTTTTGCGCCATTGTGTTTCCATTCGCATGTGTTAAGGCCCATGGAGAATTGTCCTGCAATACTTCAATCTTCAGGTGCAGTATTGCGTGATCGCTTTCCTGAGTGAATTGGGAATTTAAATACAGGACTTTTTCAAATAAGTCCTGGCGGCAAATTATGTAACCTAGGACGGAAGAACTAGAAGTTCCCTTTCTCGTTAATGCAGCCGGGACATCTCCTTCTACTCTTCCGTTCAGTATCACTCCATTAATTCCATTGGATAATTCGAGTAGTATTTTCCCACGCTTATCTGCTTTTATGGTGGTTGGAAACCCTGGTGCTAGATTAGACCACACTTCGTCTAGATCTTTATTCTTATACATTTTCAGAAGAGAATTAGAGATTTCCCCATTAAAATCACCTGTTAGGAGAGCTTGTGATTTCCTACTTGATTCTGTTGTGGTTTCTTTTTTCTCAAATATTCTCACTATTAGTGGATTATATTCAGGGCTTGGAGGGATATAGATGTTATAAATAAACAGTACTTGGTTTGAAGCGGATCTTTCTTTCAGATACTTTATCTGGATACATTGGGCATTTTTACCAGACAGATCAATTACTTCAAAGTCCCACTGTATTTCTTCCCTTATTAAAATTGTGAGACCACCTTTAGCGTGGCCTCCTCGCACCCCCATCACCGGGATTTCAAATACTAAATAATCTTTCTAGTTATAGCTATTTATAGACCATGTTTCTTGGAACACACTATTGCAGGGAAGTTTTCCAGGATTAGCGCTAGTTTTTGAGGATCCTTATCAGCGATGGTCCATGAAGCGACAGTCAAAAGTCTGCTAAAAAGGGAGTTTGTTTACCTTTCCTAGTCAGTTTCTATTTAGGTTGCCAGAGATCCAAGTCCAAGTGTTGACTTTTGGTGATATTTCTGGTTTGGCTAGATTGTAATTACAGATCCGTCTCTCCCAGTCATTAATGCAGATGGTTAATTTTTCTTCTAGGGCATACAATGAGTCCTTGGTGCCGAAAGTTGTTTGATTGTGTTGTTGCTTCCTGCTCTTGTTCGGCTCTGTTGTCCTTGTTTGATCTGCTGAGTGAGTTTTTTGATTGACTACATCTACATCAAACCCATTTATATGTAGGGAGTCACTCTCTATCAAGATTATAGATGGTATCATGGTAGACCAAAATTCCACTCTTGCCATAGTGGGATCCGATTTATTCGGAAATGCCACCAATTTTCATTCTATTGAAGTTAAAGCGTGAAGAGAGTAGACCTTATGAAGGAGATTTAAGATCTATTCTCGATTCAGAGGTTTTTTCCTGTAGGAAAGAAGTCAGTTATCTCTAAAGTGCAATATTGATTCTGTGACCACTTTCCTCTAGGGTTTTCTGGATTTAGATAAATTTCTCCTTCCAAATCAGTCTTAGGCCAATGGTTTTTTATTAAATTCAAGCTTTTGAAATGTGGCGCAAGGGGGTTCAATTGTAACGGATTTTCCTTTCTATCAAACAGAGGATAAAAGCCTTCGTTTTGCAGGGGCTCTGACGAAGGTATAATTTCTGGTTCCACCCTTTTTGTTTCTCCTAATGCTTCTTGCATAGGGAGGACTAGGTGCGGGAACGTTGATTTCTGGGTTTTTCGTTTAGAGATTCTTCGCTTAGTTCTTTTATTTTTATTTTTCCTTCTCTTGGATGTTAAAGTTGGCCTGGTCTCTTTTGCACTTATAATTTCCGGGGATGACAATCCTTTTATTGTATTCGTTCCTTCTTTAGTTAGGAATTGAATTAGTGACTCTTGTGCTCTTCTCTGTTTGAATATTGGGAAACTTGGGATGACATCATGTAGGTTGCATGCGCTTGCAGGAGCCATAAATAGTTTGTGAAGGAAGTAGATTTTGTCTCCATTTATACACATTTTTCCCTTCATCATTGACCACCATTTTTGTTTAGCAGTCTAGGCCTTAATAAATGTGTACAACCCTCACATTTTTTTCTTTGTGATGAGGGATCATTGGCTTCTATATGTCCTTCAACTTAAGGATGCTGTATGCATGAATGATTTCTGCAACTGTGCTATGATTCAACGCCATAGCTTTGAACTCAAAATCTATGAGACAACTCCCAGGAGATACCAAATGGAACACTAATGTCCAAGTGTTCAGTGTCCTGGGTTTCTGATCATTTGGTGTGCTCCTGAAAGGAAGTTGGGGGTATGTCAGTAATCCCTATATTCAGTCAATGTATTGGGACTGTTCAGCTTGTTACTTGTAGTCAATAGTCTGGCTTATATAGCCCCTGATTTGCAATGACCCCACCTAATAATCCGTGCTCAAATCTGGTCTAAAATGTGAGTGGAGTCGCCCACAGGTATCTCAGTCCTCTATGTATTTGAGGAGTGCTGGAGCCATCACAGTAATATCATACAAATGTGACTTGGTAGCCTACCATAATTTTAATTCACATGTCAGCCTTAGGGTGGTCTTCCCCCAAACTTTCTGCCTTCACCCCTCCTATTTTTGCTGAATTCATTTTTGTTGGCCTAGGACTCAGCACACTTTAACACTGCTAACCAGTGCTGAAGTGCTTTTTGCGCACTCTCTAAAACATAGTAAAATTGACTGCCATATTTAATTTACTTATAAGTCCGTAGTAAAGTGGTGCATCATATACCCAGGGCTGGAAAATGAAATGCTACTAGTTGGCCTGCAGCACTTATTGTGCCACCCACTCAAGCAGACAGTTAAAACATGTCTCAGTCCTGCCTTTGCAGCCTGTTATCAGTTTTAAACTGCCAATTCGACTTGGCAACGCACCCCCTTTTTCACACCAGAGTAGGAATTGGAGGTCATCACACCGAAATTGCACCATCCGTCCAAAAGCAAAAAGGTTTTTTTAAAAAATGCCCTCACCCACTAATAGTGGCATGCTTCATCATTGGGCGTAATATAACAGCCCCGCATAGACCAAGGCCTGGGATGGAGCAAAGGGCTTAAAAGAGAAGACAGACAGAAGGGAGGGAATCTGCTGTGCAGAAAGAACTTGTTAAAACTACCTCAGTGATGTCCCAAATTACTCTTTATTGGTTGGGCCCACTGGATAGGATTAAAGCCAATATGGATGGTGATCAATAGAGGATATTAATGCCCTATCACCCCATCATCTGCTTTTTGTCGTCATGTTTCCGCCTGTCTTAATGCCCCTCTGGGTCGATCAGCCTTCCTGAGGATGAAGCTCCATCACCAATATCTATCCACACCTTGTAATTAAGGGATTGTCAAGTGAGTGGATTTATCTTTACATTCTGACCTTCACTTGTCCCTCTTTAGTGCCATATTCAGGGATTATCTGAGAAAGCATAAAAGAACAACATCAATCAATTCTTGCCATACAGGTGCAATGATGATTTTATGGTAATCCTGGCATCCAGATCGGGCTAATTTCAGTTAAATTATTTATGTGAGCTTTGTGTGTGTTGAAGAAAATACCCCATATGCCAAGCCGAAAACAGTAACAATTTTCAATTCATGTAAGTCACCCCTAAAGTAGGCCCTTAATGGTGGAGAACTGAAGATTCGGAGCATAGCTGCACCGAACTGTTTGATCTGGCACGGCATTGCTTAAGGCCCCGGACACTTGGATTGTGCCGCAACTAACTGCAGAATCTGCTCCTGATTTGGCCGACTTCTGGAGCAGGAACAGGTAGGGAGTAAGAGACCTTGGGTTTTATCCTTTTGAAAGGATATTTCTACCCCCAACCATTGGTTCTAGCACAACACCAGACATTAACAGTTGAGAAAGCAGCTTAGGTACCTGTGGTTATAAATATAAGATGAGAACTTAAAATATTGGTTCATAGCTGTTCATTCTGCCAGTAGCTCTTTTGAACCTGCACTGCATCCAAACAAATCTTTAAAATTGCATATGTCCGGTCAACTGATTGGATTTTTGTCATTTTGGTATAAATTGATTTATTAAATTTCTACCCCTAACCATTGGTTCTAGCACAACACGAGACCTTAACAGTTGAGAAAGCAGCTTAGGTACATGTGGTTATAAATATAAAATGATAATGTAAAATAATGGTTCATAGCTGTTCATTTTGCCAGTAGCTCTTTTGAACCTACACTGCATCCAAACAAATGGCAAGGGAGGGAGTGAACTTGAATGTACATGGTTTGAATTACCCAATCCATTTCTGCCATTTATTTTTAATTCTGGACTTGCATATGAACTGAGTCACTTCTAGTTAAGAAAGTTGACTGTCAGTCTCCATGTCCTCCCCAAATGCTGATTTTAGGTCCTGGTAGAACATAATAATAAAGTCCTATCACTGATTAATTAAAGAGTTGGGCATGTACTTTTAAGTTTTAAAATGTCCTGGTAGTGTAAAACTCCTAAATTTGTTTTTCACTACTGTGAGGCCTACCTGTCCTACAGGATAACATTGGGTTACCATATTTAAATTTAATAAATGTTAACTTTTGCTTGGAAGCACGTGGGAAAGTCATGATTGGTGCCTGAGAAATTGTAATTTAAAATCCTATTTAATGGTAAAGTCAGCTTTTAAGTCACAATTTTGAAAATGCCACTTTTAGAAAGTTGACATTTTCCCGTCCTAACTATTTGGTCCCTGGAGCCTGTTCCTGGGTCACATGACTGGGTGTATTTGTTTTTTTTATATTCCTCCCAGACAGCCACACAGTAGATGGATTAGGTGTGCCTGGATTGGCAATCTCAGGCAGTATGGGGAGCGGAGCTGGGCATAGCCCCACTTTCAAATCAATCGGGTGTGCCCTGCCTTCACATTAAGAACTTCACACTAGTCTTTTGTGTCTACAGACAGACTAGAACCAGGACATTTCAAGCACTTTTTGGAAGGGGCACTTTGAGAAACTTCTCCTACTTCAAAAAAGGCACCAGGTACAAAAGTAGGACCCTCAGAACTGTGGAAGACAGATGAAAGACTGCTCTTCTGCAAGAAAGACTGCTCTGCTGCCCAAGTAGGAAGTACTGAACCTGCGCCTTGAACCCAGGACCACCAGCGTGACTCCAACAGCTAGTTGGCTGGCCTCCTGATCAGAGCCTCAGGGACAGAAAAGGCTCCAACCATCTTGAACCCTACACCTAGATTTTTCTTGTTGTTAGTTCTTAACCTCTCAAGTTGTGCCTTCCCAGTCTTGGACCCTTGGAAGTGGGGATAAAGGTGCTCTACTAGTCCATCTGTGATCTCCATCAGAACAGTTGCAGCCAAAACCAGCTCGCATCACAGGCCTCACAGCTCCTTATTGGAACCGTTGCAGCACAATGCAACTCGACACAGACCTCTCATTGCAGCTCCTCGGTGGAACTGATGCAGTTCGATGTGGGACCCGGCCTCGCATCTCAGAATCGACGCTGCAAGGCGAAAGACCCCACATCAAGAACAAACGGTACAATTCTCTGCAGGCTTAACCTGGTCCCTGTATCTGGCCCATGCTCCATCACAGTCTGCCTGAATTTGTGACTTTGCCTAGGTCCAGTGCGACCAGGTAACCACAGTTTGCGCTTTGTGCTTTTAAGCACTATTTTACTTAAATCTTTAAAATTGCATATCTCTGGTCCTACTGATTGGATTTTTGTTGTTTTGGTATTAATTGATTTATTAAATTTTACTGTATTTTTCTAAATTGGTTTGGATTTTTCTTGTGTCTTGTTTTTACTTTATTACTGTTTGTGAGCTGCATAAATACTTTATACATTGCCACTAAGTTAAGACAGACTCGTTTTGTGCCAAGATACCAGAGGATTAAGAACAGGTAATTTAGTGACTTTTTGTGATTCACCCTGACAGGGGCTTGTGGCTGTTGCTTGAGTAGGGTTTCTCTCCCCTCAGCCAACAACCCAAATTTTCACAACCCAGCTCCTGATTAAAACACGTAAGGCATGTTTAGACCTGTACGTTATGGCCTTCCTTCTGGAATGTTTTTCTTAATGTATTCTCTTTGAGACATCCCCTGAATGACTCTGCTGTCCTGAACCTTAAGGAAAATCTCACCATTTAGTCCCTTGAAAGAAAATCAAGCCTTCCTTTTATAAACAGAATTCATGTAAGGTGACCTAATTAAAGTTCTTACAGCAAACAAATGATGGATGGAATGCTGACAATGCAAACATTCTCCCCCAGTCAAAAGATCTGGGTTAAATCCATCGTTCTTTTGCCCACTACGCCACCCCAGTTTGGACCCAGCCATATGCAAATCAGTCTTGACCCTGTGCCCCATGGGAACAGTCCAGACCGAACTGCCAGGCCAGGTCCTCCCTGGCAGTTCGGTCTGGACTATTCCCATGGGACACAAGGTCAAGACTGATTTGCATATGGCTGGGTCCAAACTGGGGTCGCGTAGTGGGCAAAAGAACGATGGATTTAACCCAGATCTTTTAACTGGGGGAGAATGTTTGCATTGTCAGCATTCCGTCCATCATTTGTTTGCTGTAACACTTTTCGCCCTAAGTGGAATGGGTAAGCCCAGACGTGGGTCCCTTGCTCACTGTGCTACTGGATTCAAGCTAGCCTGGCTGAAGAAGGGTGACATACCCTGAAACCGGTCCCAGGATGCTTGTTTCCGGTCCAGGGAGGACCTGGCCTGGCAGTTCGGTGTGGACTGTTCCCATGGGGCACAGGGTCAAGACTGATTTGCATATGGCTGGGTCCAAACTGGGGTGGCGTAGTGGGCAAAAGAACGATGGATTTAACCCAGATCTTTTGACTGGGGGAGAATGTTTGCATTGTCAGCATTCCGTCCATCATTTGTTTGCTGTAACACTAATTAAAGTTCGGTCAAAAAAATGCTATTTCATTAATACATTAATATCTCAATATAATATTTATATGCTTCTTTTATTAAATCTTAGTTGACAGAGAACAGTGCTTTCAAGATGGAAGATTTAGACCCTGCACATCTTAAGATCATTCATCGGGACTGGTCAGAATTGAATTAAGGAAGCAACTCTATTTTTCTCATGAGTCTTTGTCTCTGAATGCAATCTCTTGAAAGGAGTACGAAGGTTTGTAAACTATACTATGCTCTATTGAAATGACAAACAAATGATCCTTTAGATTGCATAGTCTCTTATTGCCCTCTACCTTTATCATGTGAATATTTTACATGACTGGAAGAACTTACTGACCTCTGTGTAACCTTGCTTCTTCATTTATTGGTGGTTGAGGATTCCAACAAATCTAATGCAGACCGGCTTGCTGTACAAATATACATTATATAACAGCATTTAATCTAGTTCAAAGTGTATCAGACCCTACTGATATGGCTGGCCATGTGCTTGACTTGACATACCAAAAACTTTATTTAAAATCTTAAAGTCTTTTGCTCATCCTGGTGCTTCAATAGCCTTGTATAACCAGGGACATAAGACAAGCCCCAGAATCGCCATTGGCGTAGGGGTGGCCTCCAACCCTTTAGGGGACCCCATTACACCCAAGACCAATGAATATCTGGAGACCCGGGCCCTTATCACAATCTGCAGGGGGCCTCATCATTTTGTATTACGCAACTGGGTATCACCTTCACAATGTCTCATTGAGTATCTTCTTCTATGAAACAAATTAGAGTAACCATAAATAATTTTCTTCACACATAATATCCTAACTTTATTTCAATAATAGTTACTAATAATGATGCTGCATCTACCTCATCACAACCAGGATTCATTAAGATCACAGAAGAGGAAATTCTCAAACATTTTTCACTGACGCACATTATGAAATCTCCTATAGATAACTGTTTATGTATGTTTAGGCTGTCTGGTTTTAGGTTTAAACCTATAATAACTGATAAAACCCCACCGAAAGAAAAATAGCCCTCACCATTGTAAACATATAAACACTGAAAAAACACCTTTGCAACCACAAACTAAATGCCATTCAAAGAAAGGAAAAGGTGAGTGAAAGAAGGAGTCAATACAATGTAACTTTGTTACATAAGGCAGCAGCAAGAAAGACAGGGCTAACATTATTCTGCTTGAGTTTTGTTATTTAGGGATGTCACTAAAAATGTTTCTTCCTTTTGGTTTTTTCAGTTTTTTGGTCTTTGGTCTAATGATGCAGGGTTTAGAAGCATGTTTTAGGTCTTATTTAATTATTTTATAAACTGTAGAGGATCAGGCAATACATTTGATTCTTTCACTGATAGATAAAAGGGCTAGTTTCATACTAATCTTTCCCAATATGTACCATCACATTTACCCACAGACAAAGAATGGGTGAAACCCTTTGATACTTCGGCCCCCTTTTCTAGTGAGTCATTATTGATAGTAGGGGAATTGCCAAACACCCTAGGCTTTAAACATTCAATGCAAGGCGTAGTGACAGGTATATGTGAAAAGAGTGCTTTCACCAAGCATCTGGGATAGTTGGGAAAACATGACACCCGATGTTTGGAAAACATGGAATGCAGTGTCACTTGGAATGCTGCTGCTAAAAGTTCTTACCAAGTTCAACAAAGATTGGAGGATATTGTTTGCATGTGCAGTAACTCAGCTACGTATATGAAAAAGTTGTGTGATGACCTGTCAAAATCAATACCTGAGCTGAATTGCTTCCCTGTAAGAGATCCTTGCCATTTGCAAGATGGTATGCTGAAAGCATCTTTACAATCTTCAGAGTTAAAGAAAAATGCTATTGACTCTGTAGTCTATTCTGGTGCACTGTTTCATTATGTGTGGGAACTAAACGCAAATATTTCTCATTTTGTGCTTTGTGTGGCATCAATGAAAGAGTAATCCCAACTGTGTCATTTAACCGGGAATTCTCAGTCCTAGAGGCCGTGAATGCTATATTATGCATGTGGCGACCGTTTACAGAATTTGTGCTTAGTGATGATGCCAAAAGTCAAGAAATGTGAGGATCTTTGGTCGCATATTTATACTGATGTGAAAAGAAGTACACTCTACTGCATTCTTAGATTTTTACAGAAAAACAAGATTGCTGTAGTAAACATAATAAAAAAACTAGAGTCTAAAAACACCATTGTCTACCAAGTGCTCAGCGTAATTAGTGTAGATGTGAAACATCTCCTTGTGAGTTGGCTAGGCGACACTTTTAGTGAGTTTGGCACTGCAACATGTTCCATGTTAGAATTCTTGTCACTTGGTAAGCAAAGAAATGTTAAGGAGAAATTCAGGAAATTTATTTTTACCGTGCATGAGAAATGGCTTGCAATGATGAATAGAAATGTCCCTTCACCAACCATGGCATTTGAAGTCAATGAAGCCTCACTGAGGTACTCTGTACAAGTTCTAGATCCTTTCAGTAAATGGGAATTTTCTCTGGACTTTGTAAAGAACTGCGTAATTTTTGACCGCTTCAATAACTGAGGGCATATGCGCCCAGTTCAACGCATATTTTGCAGAACCTGTCCCAGAGAATCACAATCTTCAAATGCTCCAGTATTGGCATGGAAAGCAATGTCAGTGCCAGAGTTAGCAAATTTTTTTCTGGCTGTTTTGGCGTTGCCTGTCAAGTGCCAATGTTGAGAGGGCCTTTTCACAGATAAATGTTTACATCTGAAGGAAAGAGCGAGTGTGCATGACCAAAGACTCACTAAAGAAGTTTTGTATGGTACACTACAATAAGTTTGATTTTTAAAAATGTACTTGAACCTCATATACCCTGTATGCACACTGTCTATACACATGCCCTATCAGTTCAGAAAACAAGCAATAATAAAAGCAAAACATTCCATAAACACCGGAAAAACACTGTTTCTGTTGTTTTTAATGACGCAGAAATTTGCAACCACTGATAAACACTGTTTTTTTTAAGGTATTGAAAAAACTGAATAAACCCCACCAAAGGTTACCAAAAATAGAAACTGAAAACAGGAAAGCCTATGTATGTTCCTCCAACCTGGGAAGCGGATGGTAGCACATCTTCTTAGAACCAAAGTCAGTTTCTTCAAGCAGCGCTAAGCAGGCCATCTGCTCCTCTAAGGAAGTCCTCTCTGGGTGCTAAAGACCCTTTTAATTCCTTTAACTTATAGTCCAAGATCATTACTACCTTATTCTGCCAAACTAGTTCAGTGTGTAGTTAACCACCAGTTACACCAATTTGTTGAGAACTCTAGTATCTATGATGATTTCAAGAAGGTTTCAGACTTGGGATGAGCAACGAGATAGTGGTGACCTCAGTGGCTGACGATTTAAGGATAATAGCTGAGGACAGAAGTGTTGGGGACCGAGTTTCATAGATCTTTCTGCAACTATTGACACCGTCGAACATCAGCTCCTAATTTCTGGTCTACCTACCGATTCCAATGCAGGTACCATTTTAAGGGGTATAAAATCATATCTTGCTGACAGAATGCAATCTGTACGGCTTGAATCTTTTACATCTGAGCTGCAGTGCTACATCTGTTTCAAGACCAGTGTCAAGAAGTTACTGAAGACTTAGTGTGTGCTTTCAGAAAGGGAATAAGCACTCCTCCCGCTGCCGGCCTGCATGTTCCAGCACACCATGCTTAGTGTATGGCTGAGCATCTGCAACGGATGTACCACCCTGGGATCGCAAGTCTGCCAGGGGGATGTCCTGTGGGCTGCTTGGGAAGGGTATGCCCA
This sequence comes from Calotriton arnoldi, assembly GCA_963921515.1. Classification (NCBI taxonomy): domain Eukaryota; kingdom Metazoa; phylum Chordata; class Amphibia; order Caudata; family Salamandridae; genus Calotriton; species Calotriton arnoldi. The sequence continues at coordinate 2,258,427 of CAWUFW010001260.1, read as the reverse complement.
GACGTGGGTCCCGTTCTTACTGCGCCACTGGATTCAAGCTAGCCTGGCTGAAGAAGGGTGATGCCCTGAAACCGGTCCCAGGATGCTTGTTTCCGGTCCAGAGAGGACCTGGCTTGGCAGTTCGGGCTGGACTGTTCCCACAAGGAACAGGGTCAAGACTGATTTGCATACGGCTGGGTCCAAACTGGGGTGGCGTGGTGAGCAAAAGAATGATGGATTAAACCCAGATATCTGTGACTGTGGGTGAATGTTTGCATTGTTCAGCATTCCATCCATCATTTGTTCCTTTTGCTTTTGTCGCCCTACGTAGGAAGGGTATGCCCAGACTTTGGTCCCATGCTCACTGCGCCACTGGATTCAAGCTAGTCTGGCTGATGAGGGGTGATGCCCTGAAAATGGTCCCAGGATGCTTGTTTCTGGTCCAGGGAGAACCGGGCTTGGCAGTTCGGCTGGACTGTTGCCATGAGGACCAGGGTCAAGACTGAGTTGCATATGGCTGGGTTCAAACTGGGGTGGTGTGGTGAGCAAAAGAACAATGGATTAAACCCAGATCTTTGTGACTGGGGATGAATGTTTGTATTGTTCAGCATTCCGTCCATCATTTGTTCCTTTTGCGAGCTACTTGGAGCACCATGAATATAGGAAAGTGGCAAGACTATGCAATCTAGTGTGGAATGTAGGATGTCAGACCTGGGCCGCTTCTTTGTTTACCAGGGAAACATCAGGACTATGCAGAAAGTGGCATGAACAAGCCTTTTAACTAGCCTTTCCCTTCCGTGTTTTTTCCTCTAACTATGACACTCTTAGGGAGAGACTTGACTCATTTCACATACATTATTCCATGCCGGGTGGCTCAGTGACTACTGAGAGGAGTCACCCATTTCTCAACCAATTAAGAGGAGGATTCAACAGTGTCCAGTCTAGGGGCAGTTCCTCTTTTTGGCTATGGGGGTGTTGACCCCCGACACTCAAGTTGCAACATCACATTAAATTTGTAATTTTTAATTACATTGAAATGCTTTGGCTTTGCCCGCCCCCCATTCTAAACTGTCCTGACCACTGTGCTCGCAGCACACTCTCCGTTGTTCTGGGACAGGTTGTCTTAAAGGGTGTGGCCAGCCAATCCAATTTATTGGCAGGGCAGTGAGTGTAATGGACTTAGTCATGATCAGATGTAGTACGCATGTCAAGTTTAACGTGTGTCTTGCTGTTTCCAGCCTGACATCCCCAATTGAAGCCTCCCGAACCCATGCTTTATTAGGGAGCCGAGGGAACACAGGCACAGCCTTCCACTCTCCTATGGAGCATTGGATTAATTTGTCCGCACCAATCCTGGCACTGCTGTCATCTGTCAAACAGTATGAGAGCATTACCTGGATTGGTTCTGGGGGTTGGCACATGAAGAAGCGCAGGGGCAGGATAAATAAAGAATATGGCCAATCACTGTGCTGCTTTATTTTGAAGATATAAAGTGATTGTCCATGTGTCTGTCTGGCAGTACGCTCTTTGCCTTTGCGCAGCACGACTGATGATGCTGTGTAGGAGGTATGAAGGTGACAGTACTGCCGGTAATAGAAAAGCCTACTTGTTTCCGGGCACTGAGCTAGTGGGCGCAAGCTAGGCCTAATGAAACATTCAGCAGTCCTATTGTGAGTGTTAATTGTTAAAATGATATTGTCAGAACAGTGGGTTACAATGCAATCATGTTTGTGAAAATAGATGCAGACTTTTTAAAATGCATTTTCTCTGCTGTACATTCAGTCATGTGAAGGGCTTCAATCTAATCATCGATCAGCCCGTTTGTCTTGGAAATCGGTGTATTACCTAGAGAAACAAGTTGATTAATGATTAGATAAAGTCCGTCATGTGCCAAAAGTATGCACTCTCATACTATAATACTGAAGTGTAGAAAAGTGGCTTTCTGTTACAGTAACCCCCCCCACTTTTTGCCAGATTTCTGATACACTTTGACCGAGTGTGTGCTGGGATCCTGCTAACTAGGCCCCAGTACCTGTGTTCTTTCCCTAATCTGTGCCATTGTTTCGACAATTGGCACACCTCTGGGCCACATGCAAGTCCCTTTTTTTTTTTTTTTTAAAGGTACCCCTGGTACCAAGGGCCTTGTGACCAGAGAGGGCCTCTGAAGGACTGCATCAGGTATTATGTCACCCTCAGAAACCCCTCGCCTTAACACCCACAAACTGCCATTGCAGGCTGTGTAGTTTGGTGCAGACAAAACTGAAGAGTTGACATGGCACACATCCCTGTGTGCCATGCCCACCAACAATGACTGTGGCATGGGTAAGTCACCCCTCTAGCAGGCCTTACAGCACTAAGGCACAGTGCACCATAACACAGGAGAGGGCATAGCTGCATGAGCAATATGCTCCTACAGTGTCTGTGCCATTCACAGACATTGTAAGTGCAGTGAAGCCATTTTCAGTACATGGGCTGGGAGTTTGTCATTATGAACTCCACAGCTCCATAATGGCTTTACTGAAAACTGGGTAGTTTGGTACCAAACGTCTCAGCATAATAAACCCACACTGATGCCAGTTTTGGATTTATTCTAAAATGCATTCAGAGGGCATCTTAGAGATGCCCCCTGAAAAACTACCAACTTCTAGTGTATTGGCTGACTGGTCCCCGGCAGCTAGCTTCCACCAGACAGGTTTCTGACCAAATGGGGCGAGAGCCTTTGTGGTCTCGGAGTTCAGGAACAAAGCATGCTCTAGGTGGAGGTACTTCACGCCTCCGCTTAGCAGGAACAGCAACACTTGGCAGTAAGCCTCAAAGGCTCTCACCTTGTGATGTGCTGATTTGGGCAGCTCCAACTAGTGTAGATGCCCACACCCCTGTCCAGGTCCCACTTTTGGCGCAAGGACAGGTGAGAAAATTAATAAGCAGAGTAGGAGTGTCCATCGCAGCCTGGCACACCCCTAGGGTCGCCAGAAGCGGAGGTGAATCCCTCTCTTAGAAATTCTCCATCTTAGATTGGAGGATTTGGCCCAATAGGAACAGGGATGTGCCCCTCTCCCCAAAGAGAGGGGGCAGCCAAAGGGTGTAGTCACCCTAGGGGACAGTAGCTATTGGCTACTGCTCACCAACCTCAGTAACACCCTTAAATTTAGTATTTAAGGGATTCCCTGAACCTTGTTCCTCAGATTCGACAGACCAAAGAAGAAGATGGAAGAAGACCGCTGGCGGACCAGGAACTGAACCGCTGCAGACAGAACCCGGCAAGAACCCTGCCATCTGAAGCCGGTTGGACAACTGGACCTACTGTCTTCCCAGAAACCTTGCCAGGCCTCCAAGAAACCCCGAAGACCTTCTAGCCTTCAACCAATCACCAAGAACCTCCCTTTGGGCTAGAGACTCTAGTCCCCGGCATCCGCCGATACAAGAACCGCAGTAGTTGGGGACCGACACTTGTGTCACTGCGACTCACTACCGCAGCGGTAGAGGACCGACACTTGGTTGACACGACTCTGGCCTCCCAGAAGAAAGCACCGCAGCTGGACAGCCTTGATGACCTAGAGGGATTCTCTCGGCCCAACAACTCAAGCTTTTCACAGCTCTATTCCCGAGAGCCTGTACCCTCCTTCAAGAGGCCCTGTCGCCCTCCTCTTGCCCAGTCTGCCCGACCGCGACCTCTCCATAAGGGCCCAACCTCGGCAGAACTCCTCCATCCCCTGCGCATCTCCATCCCCCACGACCGTGACTGCTGGGCTGGTGGTGCCTCCCTTCTACCTACAGTGACTCGCTGACGACGACCGCGACAGTCCCAAAATTGGCGGCCTACTGACTCCCATTCATCTCAATTGCTCTCCGCTGACCACGAGAGCGGAAAATCATCGCCGGTATTGATCGCCGCGGGATAGATGCTGAACTCTGCACCCAGCCGCCCCAGTGCCGCTAGTGGTGTAGTGCCCACCTTAAACTGGCCCTTGTCCAGGGCCAGTCTCACCCCTGAAGACTGGCAATGTAAGTCGTATACTTACCCGCTGATGCACAACCCTGTTTTCCTTCCTTAGGATTGTATTGCATTCTATAGATTACCTACAACTGTCTAACTTCTACCAGTACTAAATGCTGCTGTTTCAGATTGACAATACCAAAGTTTTCCCAAGACCATAAAGAATTTCTACTGCCTTTTTGAAAGTATACCGGCCTGTACCCGAGTTCAACTTGGTTCCTAAAATAAAAGTAACTAAAGTAATATTTTTGCAAAACATTGGTCTGGAGTTAGTCATTAAATGTGTGTTCCTGTCTTGTATGAGTGTGTACAACAAATGCATTTAAACTACCCTCTGATAAGCCTAACTACCACTAAATTGAGGGTAAGGTATTATCTACTTTAACCTCTGCCATACCTTTGGGGACTCACTGGAATTTGTGCACACTATCCCTCTTTTTGGAATAGTATATACAGAGCCGGCTTCCTACATGAAGCAAAGCGGGATGTTTGTTTAGACACGAGGTCCCATCATGAGAATATATAATTATTCATTACAGTGTAAAAAGGTTAATCTAACAATATCAAGGTTCATTTTGGGTTACATATAAGATGATTATAGAACTTAGGTGCAATATTGATGTCCAGCCATGGCCTCAAAGAGATGTCCAAATGCTATATGGTTTTATTATAGTGTGACCTGCGCCTGGAGACCACTCATCTGGGCGCTGTACAGTTTATTCAAGCAGGGCAGAGAAAGGATGGACAAGAGCGTATACTGCACAAAGGCATAGTATATAATAATGATAGAGAAACCATGAAGGATAGAGTGAAAAAAGAGACCATGCAAGAGATGTGGTCCAGGAGAAGAAGAGCCATTGCAAATGTCCCTGTGGTTAAATAGCATTTAATCCATTTGGTTAATCAGTTTTGTAGGGGCTTCCAATGTCTGGAGGTAAGACAAGAAAGGTACAGGATCACACAACGCAAACAAAGTGGAAGAGCTCGGATTCGCTTTATAAGCATAACTGGACGTGTTATTTACAGAGTCCAAAAAGGACAAATAAGCACCCATTGTGTGACTGCAGCAACAAATAGCCAGCTGATCTAATTGCAAATTCTATTTTTGCCAGCATTTCTTGCTATCAAATAAGAATAGTTGGCAAAGCCAATAGATTTGGCAGTTTCTGCCTGCCTTTTGGCTTTATCAATGCTTGTTTGATTTATCAAGGATTTCGCAAACCTTTATTGTTGGGAAAGCTGCTGGGCTCTTGCAAGTCTGAGAAAAAAGTAGCTAAGAGCAAAAACCTTTTTTTGGTCTCAAAAAGCCCCATTGCAATAGTGGTCCGTGGCACTGAAAGAAACAACTTTGTGTGTAGATGTGCTCTTTGTGAGAGGGCAGAGTGCTGTAACTCACACTGAAGTTAGCCAATAGGTTGATTGGTGAACCCACCACCCTATGCTGGTTGGGGGTAGGTGGAAGAAAAATATGAACAACACAATAACAGACCAATGAATGAGGAGGGATGGCAGAAAGCCCCTATAAGTTAGTATTAATGTATATGATGTTTATAAAATTCAGTCTTGGCTAATGCCAGACCTAAAAAGTGGAGTCTCTGGTATCTGCTTTAGTTTACATGCTTTAGAGCGGAGGTGTGCGCATTAATTACTGGTTTGAAAACAGCGCGCACTGCATCCTTGGTTTCGCTTGATGAAGTACTTGTACTATCCTTGCAATGGCGATGCTTTCTAATTACAACTGCCCTACTAATACTCTTTCAGGTGTGTAAATTGTTCAGGAGTGCCCCTCAAGAGCTGCCTTTTTAATAGATTGCTTTTTAACCAAATTCCACATAAAACATTTGCTGCAAAATGCAGCATTTTGTCCTCTATGTTTCAATTTTTTTTTTCAAGAGGAGTCCTCTGTAGCCCTTTCATTGGCAATTGGATTTGCTTGCTTAGCTCACTCCATCACACTTGTCAACAACTTTTCTGCTCCACCACTTTCAAAAGTTACCAGCCGCTACTGGTCCAGTCCTTGACATTAAGTTGTAAGGAATGAATTATTAAAATAAATTTCAATTTGCAGACCATATTATAACAGCACTTTAGGATATGTTTAAAGCATTGCAGAAATGTTTTCACATAGAAAAATAACACGTAGGAAACGTGCTTGCTTCAAACCTGTAAAAGAATCACTTTAGAATGCATTTCAGCTTTGATAAAAGAATGTTTTACCATTGAAAAATAACAAGTAGGGAAAATGTGCTCGCTTAAATGTATATGGAAATAACGTGAAGAAACCCTTTTTTGTGTACTAGGCTATCATTCTTAAATGTGCCTCTTTTCTTAGGCCCAAGCCTTTTGACTCTTGCTCATAACGGAGTAGACTTTTATTTAGGACATTATGCCTAGCACCAGCATCTTGCAAAACAATGTGCTGACTTCAAGATTATGTTTCCTTAGCTTCATTGTACCATATTAGAACATCCATATTAACAATGAACCTTGCTGTGAATTCATTATGAATAGACTATTAGAGTGAACACTAATTTAGATGTACTTTATGAGTGCTTAGAACAACATATACACAAATATGTAAAAACACAAGACAGTTCGACAACATATACCATTACAAACATAAATATGTGCCATATAATTGCAATAAACACAATCCAAACGTTTAACATTAACAATACACAGAAGTAAAACACTAAATTCGGCATCCATAGTGACTTAGCATATATGTTGTCAAACGGTCTTGTGTTTTTACATATTAATAATAATAATAATAATAATAATAAAGGCATTTATGGAGCGCACAGCTACCCCAGACGGGGTGTCCCGGCGCTGTTGCTGTTTCAGAGACTTGCGGAATTCCTGTTCTGACTGTATCATGCGCAAATGGGGAGGTAGGTTGTTCCAGCATTTGGTGGTACCCACCTCGAATGTTCTGCCTCCCATTCTAGCTTTTGCAAACTGGGGAGTGGAGAGAAAGCGTTTGTTGTTAGACCTTAAAGATCTGGATTGTTGATAGGGTCAGAGTCTCCTCCTCAAATAGATCGGCCCTCTTCCTTTGTCTGCCCGATATGCGAATGTCAGGGCCTTGAATTCAATCCGTTTGGCTATAGGCAGCCAGTGAAGTTGCCGAAGGTACGGGGAGATGTGATGTCGAAGCGGGACACCGCAGTCCAGACGGGCTGCGGCGTTTTGAATGATCTGGAGTCTACGGATCAGGCCAAGCGGAAGGCCCATGTATAGGCCATTCACATAATCAAGGTGAGAGGTGATCAGAGCATGGACCACGGTTTTACGGGTTGCATTAGGCAGAAAATTGATAAATTTCCTAATAGTTTTAATTTTGCCAAAACAGGCTGCCGAGACCGTTTGAACATGCGCCGAGAGGGACAAATCTTTGTCCCATCTCACACCTAAGTTTTTGACCGAGTCCTTAGGAGTGGAAGCGTTACCCAGTTCAGAAGGCCACCAAGCATTAGGCGGGGGAGGGGAGGGTTGGTTAAAGAACAGGACCTCGGTCTTATCCGCGTTAAGTTTTAAAAAATTGCGGTTCATCCAGACGGCTATGTTCTTGAGGCATTCTTTTAGCGGGTCAAAGGTGAAGGCTGACACACCACTAAAGGTGAACAGTAACTGAGTATCATCCGCGTATGTTACTTTAATCCCAGTTTTGGAGATAAGCTCCACCAGGGGAGTTAGATAGACATTGAAGAGGAGCGGGCTCAGGGCTGTATATGTAGTGTTATGAATATGTAGTGTTTTACACGATAAATGACTCTAAATATATCGATCACATTTTGAGTCTATTACATCAGTCTTATTATTTCTTGTGTTTGTATGGTATTCAACGTTGACTGTATACCATTGATTGGTTTTCCTAGGGGTCAGGACAAACAAAACGTTTTAAAGCAATTCTGCCTTTCTCGACAGAACCAACCATTGTGTTTTGTTCCAGCTTCATTCGTACTACAGTGGCCACGGTACATATGACCTGTCAAGTGACATCTGGATTTCCAAAGGTGGAAATCTGTAAGTCGGGGTGTTTAGTCTTAAATACCATTTGGCTAATCCTTTAGGCGCTAACAAAGTTGAGGATATAGGCTGTAGCTCGGAGATTTGCTATTTCTCCTTTCGTTTTAATCTTTGTGTTCATCCTTTGGGTAATTTATTACAATCATATCATCCTATTATTTGTATGCTAAAGATACCCAGATTTTTCTTAAGTTTCAAGAAATGGATCTGGGCTTGATTAATCTATCAAACTGCCTTCATGTTGCTTTAGTGTCAGTTAAAAACGGATGTTCGATTTTTTTTTAAGCTCAATCCAGTTGGATATTCTCATTCAGATTCTCTAAGCAGATAGGATGCCAATCTTTGGCCAATTGCTCGTTACCTGTCTGGTTACTGTTAATCTGGTCAGAAATGTAGGAATTATTATTGACTGAGCTTACCAGCTCCCAACAGATCACTATTACTAGCAAAGTCTGTTTTTATCAACTTGGAGTGTTGCAACGAGCCTTTTCTTTTTTAAACGTTTTTCAGAGTGTGGTGGCATGTATACTTTTGTTCAGTCTACTCTGGATTTTGGCAATGGCCTCTATTGAAGCCAGGACTCTGTACCAAAATGTGTTGATATTTCTAAAGCACTACAAGAATTATATTGACTGCCAGTGAGGAAACCCATATTTGTGTTCAAATGACTTTAAGGCACCAGGTTTTCTATACACAGAAACCCACTCTTTTGCATAAAAGGCTTTCCAAATATATGCTTAGCATGACTTTGCGATCGATGAACCAACTATGATTTGTTGTTCATTTGAAGAAATGATGTAGCAAATCTATTCGAGTGAAAGGTGCTGAGGAATGAAGTGAAATCGGGGCGGAACCATGTCTTCTGAACTTTCATAAAGTACTGAAGGCATCATTTTTAAAATCTTAAGTCTTTTCTGTCACTTTTTTTAACATCTGTACTATTTTCTTTTACAGCGCCAGCGCCTAATCCACGGTACACTCTGCACGTTATAAAATCTCCAAAATAGCAGAACACACTGTCTTTGCACTGACATGTTAGTAAACTCATGGAGCAGGTATTTGCAGTATTCCAAAATACTGCGAACTGGGAATGCCCGAGTACCTGGAACATTATAACCTCATGGCGAGTGGAACACTCATCAAATTCTAATGTTTCGACATGTTCAGTCGGTTTGGTATCATCCCTAAATTATATATTTTTAATTTCTTTTTACAACTAATCGCCACACTTATTACAGGTTTTAGACTGCAGTTAAATAAGAGGGTTATAGTCTGATTCAATTGTGGCTCCACTGTCAAAACCCCAGGCATGTTTATCAATAATAGATTTCTATATCAAGATAATCTTGTTGAAGACAAACAGTAATACAAATCTGTAGTGACCGTTGGGATAAAAACACTCAACCTTGGATCAGCCTCATTTACCGGAGAGGTTTGTGTTGCGCATGATAACCACTGACCTTAATTTGCCAGATTGAAGCAGTCACTACCTCTTTTTTCTTCTAACTAGAGACCTATGGCATAATTGCATAAATGCTTCCAAAAGCCCAAAATGCCTCCATTATTTTAGTAATGTGCTCGAGTAAACTTTAGCTGTGGTCCCTTTGTTGGACTTCCAAAATGTCTGATGTATGTCAGCCCTCAGTTTCTAAATACAGTGGCTTCCATTTGACAACAAGCTCAGTTTTAAGGACCTCTGATAACTCGCATGGAAGATTCCTAGTCAGAATTATAATTTCTCATTTCCTGCCTTGAGTCTTACAATCCTCTTTCATCCCGAGTACATCAGGCCACCTTGTAAGAATTCCAAGATTCATCCTAAAAGACCCCTGCCCTGTCCATGGCCACTATTCTCCCCAACCATGAAATGAAAACTTGGCTCGTCCTTATCCAATATAAATGTTGTACTATGATTCAGCTTAGAAGTCACCTAATGCACTCTAGAAGCCTGCTTAACATAAACTAACAATGGATACTTCTGCATTTGCTGGTGTGTGCTTGGTTCTCTGACTTCACAAAATAATTTTCAGACTAAAAGTTCCTAAGGCAAACATGAAGAATTGAAAATATCCGCGATCTTTGTGGTACTGCTAGTGTCAGTGTGTCTTCATGACCTTTCATTTGGGCTACACACCTCTCACCACTATGACTTCCTGACAGACGTATATCCAACAATGATACGGTAAAGCCGGGGACAAAATCTGCGTGGTCAGACCGTTTGGCCATTTTTGGTATTTTTTGGGAACTATATTTTATCGACCCTACTGTGAGAACACTATTTATAAACGGTATTTGGGAGTTTAAGGAATTGTGACTTACTCGTCTTAACGAGGAACTCACTTGGCCCCTTTATGGCCCTCTTCTGTGCCGGTGTTCGGGCCATTTACCTGCCTGAGGTCCGATGTAAACGCCTCTCCTCATATTTTCAACAGGTTCAATTTCGGTAGCGCAGTGCCACTTACCAAAAATGGTAATGTACTTAATTTTCAGGGCACAACAACATTTCAGAATATTTTCATATCAACACATTTCAGGAATCACTTCTGGACAGCAAAAAAATCTGACAAACCAGTCCTTAATTACATTTCTGCCGTATTTCCTCAAAAGATAAAAAAACAAACATCTGTTTGTACTTCCAAGCATCCTAAACTCCTGGTACAGAGGGTTTAAATCAATTCAGTTTTAAGTTCCACCTTGAACAAGCACTTCAACAGCCACAGAAATGAGAACAGGCATTTTCTACTATAAGTAACCAAACGATAAATCTTAAGTTCTTCAAGCCCTAAACACCGACTGTAATCAACACATCTCACAGTAAACTTTACCTATGTAAATAAACCGCAGCACAAAAGAGACATTCGTTTCACAGGAGCTCCTTCCTAACTGGCTCTTGTCATTTTAGTCCAACCCTCAAACGAAGCCTACTGCAGACACGATTACGTTTTCAATCACATTGTGCTCTTTTTTGTCCTTGCACTTGTAGAAATGAACCACGATCCACAAACAGAAAAGGGATTATGGGCCAGATGTACGACCGTTTTTTTGCTGTTGCAAATGGGAAATCGGGCCGTTTGCGACCCTGGTTTGCAAGTCGGTAGTTTATTTCCCACTCACAAAATAGGGTTTGCGACTCGCTATTAGGAAGGGGCGTGCCAAGTGCGTACCTTCATAATAGCGAGTCACACTTCAATGTATGATCGTTTTGTGACCTCAATTGCGTTCGCAAAACACTCACAGTTTACCACCCATTTCAAAAAGGTGGTAAGCCACTCGCAAACAAGAAGGGTCTCCAGGGGACCCCTTCCCCTTTGTGACTAGTAGCAAAAATATTTTTTTAAAAATGAAACAGAAACGGAAAACGGGCTGCATTTAAAAAAAAAAAACTGCTTTATTTAAAAAGCAGTCTTAGACATGGTGGTCTGCTGATCCCAGCAGGCCACCATCCCTGTGAGTGCTGGCCATTCCCAATGGGGTCGCAAATTGCGACCTGCCTCATTAATATTAATGAGGCAGGTCGTTTGCGACCCCATTGGGATTTGCAAACAGTGTCTGAGACACTGTTGTAAATTCCATTTTGCAAGTCGCAAATTGCACGTCGCAAAACGACGCAATTTGCGAGTCGCAAAACGAAATGGTCGTACATCTTGCCCTTAGTGTGTGAATGCAATGAGAACAAGTGCGCCTTCAAACTGTTTACAGATGTATGCCAGTAGGACTTTTATCACTAAAGACTCACAAAAATGTTATGATGCCATCAAGCTATGAGCCGCAATTTCCCATTACAGTGAAAAAGAAAACGTATCAAATAAGCATTTATGTAAAGTTGCTCAAACCCTTCCAGCTTGCACAAACTATGGGGAGTCAAAGCCCAAGCGGGCTTCTACTTGTTCATCAAATAATGTCCACTCCCTAGTATGAGTCTTTTGATGTTGCAAATGCACTTCTCTCCGTCACACATCAGTATTTCCCCAAACATTACCTGTCCTTGAAAGCGGAGAGTCGAACTTGCCGATATGTATTGTATGCCTGTGACTGGTTCCTTTCCTTAATCTGGGAGATGGGTTCACAGTGGCACAAACACCAATGCAGAGGGTTGTGGGTTCCTCCAACTTCAAATAAAGTAAAAACCTCACCTTTTCTCCTTGTGAGCTCTGCCATCCATAGCTAAGTGGGAAAAATATAATGTAATGACATGCTAGAAAACTCACTCTTTCTAATCTGTTTATATGTTGTCAGAAGCCCTTTCAGAGGACTATGGGTCCAGCAGGGGTAACTGAGCCCAACCGTCGGGGTTGTGGATTTTTATTCCTGATGCCCCTGGTCCCGACCTACTATGGGCCAAGTCCTACCTACCCCTTCAGCACTTCACTGTCAGTGGTAGTTCAAGTCGAGCAGTGCAAGGCTTCTTCGGGGTATGTAGGTGTAAAGCATACACAGGCTCAAGGCTCAAATTACACACAATAACCACAATAATTGATTGCTGAGTAAAATACTGGCTTTTGTGATAAAAGTAGTATTTAGCATAAATATACAAAGCATAAAAACCACACACCAAATAACCAGTGACCTATAAGGTCAGCGTTTTAGCGTCGTCCTGGGCAGTATCCCCCAGTCCCTCTGTTCCTTCTAATGGGGCTGGTTATTTATTATTCGATACTGGAGTTGACTTTTAGATGTGACCCACGTAAGTCATCACATGGAAAAATTGGCCTTTAGAGTCAACTTCAGCAGCGCTACACACTTAGTTCGTGTAAGTCCTCAAGAGGCCTGGTGGCCTAGAACAGCCTTCCCTGACCTGATGGCCACTGGCAACTGCAGGAGGACGGAGGCCTGGCATCATTGCTTGCCATTCCACGTCGATGCTGGAGGACCACAACCTAAAGCAGCCTTTTTCAAATGATGCTTTGGAGCCAACACAGTCTCCGGACAGTCCACATCGGTATTTGACGTCTTCTCTGCGGCTCCCTCAGCTGTCAATAAGTGTTACCATTGCTGTGGTATTCCTGGACAGGTCCCTCATGGCTGATCCCCAGGCTGGGATTCTCCGGACATGACCTTTCAGGGCGACAGCCCTCACCTCAAGGTGGCCACTACCTGTCATACTGGGGAGGCAGACTTCACATGGCAAGGGTGATGGGCCTAAATTCAAGGTGGCGCCAGGGCTTAATTTGAGCGGGTGGTTTCCGGTGCTCGGCACCGGCACTTAATTGTCAGCACCGGAGCCTGTGACAGTCTGCCACAAGGTGGCGCTGTCTAGCAAATTTAGAGATGACCACAACAACAGTTAATTATTAATGATACATTCATTATAAATTACTATTATCTTCCGCCAAAGCCATGCTTTGGGGGTCTGAAATAGTACAAATTGTCACACTTGTAGGAGTGTTAGTAGTTGTGTTGTTACTATCATTGGCAGCATGTCAGGGCCAATGTGTGATGCAAGCTGCAGTGGCCTCCTTACAAGAGCCCTGGCACTTATTTTTTTATTTTTTATTTTAGCATTCAGGGTCGCTGAATCCTCCTCCTTCCTCCTTCCTCCTTCCTCCTTCCTCCTTCCTCCTTCCTCCTCCTTCTCCTTCTCCTCCTCCTCCTCCTCCTCCTCCTCTCCCTCCCGCTGGTGCACAGCTCATTTGAACTACTTGTGGGACTCACTCTCCCATCTTTGCAGTCCATATCCAGACATGGATGTGATTTAGTGTCTGGTCCTTAGAAATTTGTGATGTGGGTGTCAGCTATCTTTGAAGTATCCTCTCCTCTGCACTTTGTCAAAGGGACAGTCTGTCATAGAAAGAGCATCTGCAGTTCTGACTGACCCACCACATAGGCTAAGGGAGTAACCAAGGATCACACCTGGCTGTCTGCTTTAACTGAGATATGCCTCAAAAAGGTTCCAAGGCCTAAGCCCTCCCTTCTATTATGATTCCGTGGCCCTACAGTGCCAATCTTATCATACCCACCATCTCACCTGACAAGAGCACAGGCCCCACTGACCAGTAACTCCTCCTTGAAACAAAGAGACCTTTAATGTGCACAGATAAAGCTCTGCTACAGTTTATCCAGTGTGCGTGTTCCCACCCCAGCCCTCAAGAATGTCAGCAATCGAAATGAATATCCTGTCTGGGGGGTTGCAGTCATCACCTCCAGCTAGCCTTTCCAGGCCTTGGACTTCCAAAATGGAATCCACAGGCCTCATGCCATGTACCATCTATAGGCACACATACACACCATCCATAGGCACACATACATACCATCAGGCACACATACATACCACCATGTACATGCAAGCATCACATGCTGCATAGCGCTATACACAGCCAAACCCATGGCCAAGGGTGAATTAAATACATAGCCACAAAACTTTAAATACGTTTCCTGGTAGGCACTACTTCCATGACACAGGTAACAAGGCCTGTTCACAGTACTGATTATTATAAAACATGAAACTGGTATGCTGCCACCACTACGCTTGTGTTACTTAACTCCTGGCTAAGGCTGTAGCCTTCTACAACTATGAGGGTAGCACTTGGGGTGCCAACCCCAATCTACAAAGATCGCATTACCTTGATACAGGCCTAGTTCATTGGGCACATGCATGATTGTGTTTGCCCATGACCAAAAATCAGTACCAGGGTCCAGTTATCCAAGCAAGCTGGGGCACTCATGTCAGGGGTGCAGGTACGTCACCATGCAGGGGACTTTTACATCCCAACATATGCATTATGCTTGTATCCCTCCATCATATCTCTCTTGGCTCCCAAATAAATAGGAGAGAACTGAGAAGGGGGTGGGGATAGCAGTCTCCAACCTCGATCAACATCCCCAGGCAAAAAGCCACGACTCCTCTTCAGTTGCCTGTAGTTCTAGGCAACCACCCTATAATGAACTAGGGCTTTTAGCTGCATTTAGGGATGCATTTGTTCTATGAAAAGACTTTTCACCTTACTCACCAGCCACAAGCTCTTGTGCTCAGTGAAGGTGAATATTTGTATTTTGTTGCTCTTAGGTCACAGCAACCCTCTCAGTGCCTAGTCTTGGAAGAGTCTACAGTTTCAATCAATTTATAACAAAACTTGTCACGCTGCTAATTTGCAGACCAAATCTATCATGTAGAAGGCTTAACTTCCCTGATTTTCTTAAATATAGCCAATGCCTCAGTGTTTGTTTTACACTCGCCTGCCCTGAATGTCTACAATAACAGGCCGGTCATTCCATGAATGTATGCTAAATGAAAGTGCTAATTACTGAAGGACGTTCCTCTGGTTTAGCTCCTTGGGAGCAATTCCACATAAGCTTTAAAAATAAAACTAATTTCTACATATTTAAACTTTTATTTGTTTAAAAACTATATGCACTTTCATATTTGTCTCAACTTCGACATACCTGGCTTGTGTTGTGTAAGGTGTGAAACCGGTTAATAGGCGTTGCACTACCTATATATCAATCTACATCCTTTAAATAATGATTTCTGAACTAAACACATTATTACCTTCGAGTTAGGCTTCAAATCACATACAAGTTAAAAATAATGTAAAGTTTATTTCCCTAAACACCTACACAATAATAAAGGTTCATTAAATAAAATCCACTCCGGTTATGCACTTGTACATTTTCTAAAACATTGCCCTCTCTAATCCACTTAACTTGTGCCTCTGCATGGCTGCAGAAGTACAATGTCTTTACTTATATTTAGCTGGCTGATGTTTCCTAACATGCCCTCACAAGATTTTTAAAACGCTAGGACATAGCTTTTGAGCTTACCACAGCAAGCTATATAAATCTATAGGTTCTCTGACCCATATCAACTATGCCTTGAAAATATGCCTTGTGAAGGTCAATTTTATCAGTTTCAAGCCATCTGGACAATCATGGTAGTGTGGGAATCTTTAGGCTGGTTTGTCCTTAGCAGGGGAACATTACACTCTTACCTAAAGGTATGACAAGAATAACTTCATCTTGCAATAGCTAATTGGGTCTATCCATTCTTTAAAGAGCCAATAGTGCAGTTCAGCATAGTCACAGGCAGCTTTGCATGTAAATCTGCACCAGTAATCTGTGAGTCCCAAAGAGCACTGCAATTTAGCCCTTACCTTTTAACATTTAGGATATGGCTGTGGCTGATCTTCTCATTCAGTGGTCTGTGGGCTCCTCATGTCTGCCATGACACTCAATTTATTATAAAAGTAAGTGTGACATCAGTAAGGTTAGTTGGTTGCTCATAATGAACTGTAAACTTTCTGAACCCCCTCATCCGCCGAGGCTAATTAGCCCTCCCCAAAATGCAATCAACCTGTTTTTGATTCTAAAATATTCTGATACTCGCCACCTAAAAAAATTAAAGGAGTTTTTCTGAAACCCCCCCCACCACCACCGTTTTCCCCCCTATACAAACCACTAACTCTTCTAGGAGCCTCACCACATCTTTACTCCCAGGGCTTTCTCTTGTGCCTCCATTACCTGCATCAAATGACGGCCCATATCCAGTATGGGAAAATGCACTCCGTCATATAAAAATTGCTTCTCCTCAAATTTTAGATCCAGATGCCCTATTTCCACCATGTCTTTTTCCCTGCAGAAATGAATCACTAAAACATCTGGACAACCCTGTATAGTGCTGGTCTTTTGGTTTAGGCTTGGATTACCTTATTGGTTGGGAGAAATGGCAGACACCAGAAGAAAAACAAGCTATCTATCAAAGTTCCAGAAAATATCACAGCAAGCAGAAAAAAAACTGGAGACCAGAAAAACTTTCAGGCTGGAGAGAGGTGGAACTTGAACAATACAGGACCAGAAGAATGGAGGAGACTCCACAAAGTCCAGTGAGCGAGCAACAGTGCGGAAACAATTTGCTATGCAACTGGAACTCATGATGGGGCTGCTTTTATAGTGCAAAACAGGTAATTAGTAATAGAAAAAAGGGTTCAGCCATCTTGTATTGGGATTTTGAAATAAACAAAACTAATAATTAAACAGACAAAATCTTCCTGGGGCAAAAATCCTAAAATATAATTAAGGCAGGTTTATCCAAGAACCCCAAATCAATGATTTAACCTGCATACAGTGTATGTTACAAGCAAGTATATAGGAAACTGATGCTTCTTCAAATTGGCACTGGTTAAGGACTCAGATGCATTACATGGAAGGAGCCCTGCAGAACACGCAATGTGGCCGCTTAAAGGGAACGGCCAAAAGAAAACAGAATACCGACAAGGTATGCCCGACGGCGGCAGAAATGAGGAACGCCTCCACAGCAAGATAACCAAACTCTACTGCGGCAGGGCCTACTGCAGCAATGGTAATGAATACTCTCCTGTAGCAGTCTGACGATCGCCTATACAGCTGCCTGATCTTGTCACTTGGCCAACTCCCTCTTTTGTCATGCTTATTCTAAATGAATGAGTCCATTACTTTTCAAACGGCAGGCCCAGTTCTTTCAACGCTGTAAGCGACGCAGAAAGCATCTGAAATGCCGTAAGTGGTGACCCGTCCTTATGAAGAAACATTTCCTTTCCTTCTACCAAACCTTCAGCAATCACAATGCTTCCAATAGTAAACTGGACACAGCCTAGGCATGAGGTATCTTCTGAGAGTTACTATCCCCCTCACCCTATAATCTGTTTTGGACTCCGCAACTGTATCAGCACAACCGCTGCCATGCACTCAATGTCAACTGGAGGAGTGCAAAATGACTCGACCCCGAGAAATATGTTAGGAGTGCATTATAATCTCAAGTATTCTGCACTTGCATGTATTTTGTGTGACTAATGTTGAAAACGACAGTGGGGTATTACATATTTAAAGTATCCCTGAGAACTAATGTAACATATGTGCTTAGAGATGTAACTGATAGAATTGTGACTCTTTGTGAAGTTGTTTGTAGGTGTGTTCACAGAGAAGAGAACATAGTGGTGTATTTACTAGATGAAAGTTTGTGTTCAGATGTTTAACTCAGGGATACTCAAAGTACGGCGCAGGGGCCGCATGCGGCCCTCCTGACATTTAATTGCAGCCCCCTGCTGAACAGCGTTGCTTTGACTTTAATTCTTGGTGCATGCAAATAGAGAGAGCGTTGGTGGCAGACAGACCTCGTGTGAAGCCTTGGTTTGTTGTCCACACACCATGCATCTGTTTCGAGTCCCCCTACTGACACCTTTCACCACCCCGATCCTTGCCCTGCTGGCATCGGTGCGGCCCTCGGGCACGCCACAGACAGTCCTATGCGGCCCCTGGGGATATGTTTGTGAGTTCCCATGCCCTAGCTGATAGCGTTATTACTGTATTAATTCTAAAGCTTCATGTTGAGAAACTGATTTATGTAGAAGAGTGCACATAATGTAACCCCTGCATTTGTCAACTTAGCCTAACTCGTGGGCCTAAGATGCATTTGGGTTCAAGCTCACATTCAGTTTAACATTCAAATCCATATTTTAAGCTTGCTGTTGAAATGTTGAATGTACTTTGTTTTTCCACTGCGGGTGGACAAGACTTCATTAGTAAAGAGAAAAGGGTCTTTGTTCTTAGTAGATAGTGAGGCATGTGAAGCAGCAACTGGTACGAAGGGAGTGATAAGATGGGAGGGGAGTTCTCACAGAAGACGGACAAGATAACAAGGACTGCCGTACTAATGATTTATGGGAAGCGCAGTATGGTGTTAAGAAGCCAATGTGTGCTGATAGTATGTAAATTTACCGAATACAGCTTGTGGGATGTCCTTTGGATGCAACTGATGTTATGATGCAACGTAGTAAGGGATAGCTAGCATTCGGACTTAGGACACCTGGAGGTGCAGACCTCTGCTTGGTTACAGTTACTTCATGCTACTTGACCCATGTTAGAGCCCCTTTACAGAGGACTCTGACGGATGACACCTTTCTCTGTTTTCTTACTCTTGCTTTAGCTTAGAGTTGTCACTTTAGGGTAGGATAGAGTAGGGACAGATAGGGCATTCATGCTTATTTTCAATAACAAGTTAATGCAATCTGATGCAAAGTTCTGTTTTCTTATTACTTACATAGCGATAATAGAATTACTTGTTTTCTATTTGTTATATGGAGTGAATTGCTTCTGAAGGTTTGGATTCTTACTATTTACTTTGTATTTTTGTACAATAATGCTCAGATTGGGATATATTAATCTGTTTTTGAATTTGGAATAAATTTACTAAAAAGACTTTGTGTAGAACTGAGTTATTGTGTAACCTAAACTAGCGACACTGAAATTGGATATTGAATTGAAAGTGTCTCCTCATGTCGCACAAAAAGATCGTCGATTGAGTGTTATTGTGCAAATGGGCTCAGACTCCATCAGTTGGTAGTTATAGAGGATGGTTGTGCACTTGAAGTGAGGGGAATTTAGAATTGGATGTAGAACAGCCTAGGCCCCCAACCCCAGGGCCCCTAGTCTAGAACCCAAGATCGAGGACTGGAGAATGAACGGAAAACCGGTGCATGTGGCGAAAACAGCGGTGAAGGAGTGAGTATCAATAGGGTTGTGTGCCCACAAAGATTATGCTTAGATTGCGGTGGAAATTGCTTGTGTGATGTCTGGTGGAGATGTTGTGGCAGTTGTTTGAATGTGGTGATAATTTGTTGTTGAAGTTGCTATCGGGTCCGACGTGGCCTAAGATCCCAGTAAATATTGTATGGTGCAGAAGACACTGTGCTGTATTTGTCTGCTGAGTTTCGTGGGGGTTTGTCGTAAGACAAATTGAGACAGGGAACTTTGTGTGAATGGGACAATTGTGATTAGTGTGGTGGACCTTTTGCGCAGAAGGAAAACTATACTGATTAAGGTGATTCCTTCTTGGTCGAGGTCTTATTTGCCAATGTGTGTGCTCTTTGAATGATTGGATTCTATCAATTCTTTTAGAGAAGCAGACAATTGGTGTTTAGGAGAATGTGTATGTATGCGGAAAATTGTGAAGGAGGGTAAGCTGCTGAAAGGTGTGAGACTGACGTCAGGGTGTGCCACCCTGGGATAGGTCAGTTGGTGTAAATACGCACTGTGATTGGTTGGATTTATTACATCGTTGTTGGTGGTTATCCGCTGTGGAATTCGGAAAATCTTAAATTTGGAGTTGAATTGTACCTCTCTAAAGAAACTGGAAAAATTAGATGGTTTAGAGCGATCAGAGATATGATTCGAGGAGGATGTGGATATCCCTACGAGGCTGGGCAAAGAGGCGCCACCTGAGGACACACCAGATCATTATATGGCGACTAAAGTAGCACTTCACACTATTATTTGGCTTACAAATTGGCACAAGTTCACTGAAAAAGAAGGTGCATTAACATTTCCACGCTATAGCACATTCAATTTGAGAATCCTTGATCAATTGAGGGGAATGTTGTTTGCGATGAAGTCATTGCCTAGCCTGACACATTTAGAATCGCTTATGCGTAGTAACGGGCAGCACATGTGAAAATGAGAGACCAATACAAATGGAAAATGACAAAAACAATGCGTACATATGCAGATGCGAGATGGGATGAACAGCAGAAGATAGGCAGAGTAGATATGATTGAGAGAGCGAGGTTGTACCCTGCATTAGTGACTGGAGGAGATGATATGGGGAAAGAGAGGAAGAGAAATGGAAATGACAGAAAGGAAGACGGAGATAGTGATGCTAGTGATAGCTTGTTAGATGGATTGCTGGCAGAACGTCCACCTCCATAAAGTCAGTAATACCCTGGGTATGGGGGGGGGAGGGGGAGACTGGATATCACTGATAACACTGCAAATGCTTTGGCACCAATGGCTCTGATCCTGGTGTCGTGGGGGGTTATATCGACAGGGAATATACAGACTGTAGCGAGAGGAGACCTGAGAGCATGTGCTCCCGAAGCGTCAGGACATTGCAATCATAGTTCTGTCACAAAGATTCCGGATGCTCTTATGTTACGGGTCACCATTGACCCCATTTATGATCCTAATTCAGCTGGGAATTATACTCGGACAACATCTCTAGCTATAGAAGGAGGAGCGTCATACGAGAGGACAGAGATTTCTAAGATGAGATTTGTTCCATTGACTCCGATGAATGCAAGTACCCCTGCAGATCCATCTGTAGTCCAGACTGGGTTGGGACCTGTGAGGTCTTTTCCTGGATTGGCAGGTCTGCATTCGCCTGTATGGGAAATGCTTCCTAGAGTGCGTAACAGTACACTTCGAGAAACTATCAACATGATGAAGACACCTAAGAGTCACCACATATTTGATGTCTTAAACTTAGAGACGTGGTTGAAGGAGCGTAGCAACACTAATGAGAGTCAAGGGACTGAAACGAGTCAGGAAACTCTACAATAGCTGTAAAGGTAGATTTGATTGATGTGGACAAATTGAAAAGAGAATTGGATGAAATGATAAGTGGGAGTTTGGATTTAAATAAAATTGACACCTAACAGTCGAGAGAACTGGTGTTTGTGGCCAAAGATGTCACCAGGAGGGCAAGACAAGCTCGGAAAAATATGATGTTGATCTTGGACGGACACAGTCTTTGTAGAAGGTCAGGGACATACTAGACAGGAGTTCAGGTGCAACAAGGTGGAGGAATACAGGGACATGGAGGAGGCAGCAGAGGTATTCCAATAGATCCAAAGACTGGAGTTGATGTTGCTACTCTAAAGAAAACCAGCCCCTGTCACTAATGTAATAGGGTGGGGCATTGGAAGTATGAATGTCCTCTTAATCCTGCAAATTAAGATCAGAATGAGGGACTTAATCTGACACAGGGTAATATAGTACAACCTCAGAATGTGCCAAGATCAAGATCGCAAAACATGGGAGAATCTCAAGGTCCTGTGATGCAAGTGCCACACCCTCAGTTACCTCAGCAAATTGTGCAGAATATATCCAACAATAACACTCCGTTCCAACAATTCCCTATGTTTGAGACTTTCCATGACTTCGGCACAGAAGACTGTACATTTGGCGCAGGCTTAGAGGTAGACCAGAGTGGACCATATGTCGATGGCCATAATGCCACTTTTTTGATTGACACTGATGCTACCAGCTCTACTGTGAGAACAGCAGAGATTCCAAACCTACTCCTCCTTGAAAAAACAATTCAAGTTGTAGGAGTTGCAAATACGAGGCTGTCAAATCCTCTGACAGAAGTGCCTGTGAAGATAGGGGCATTTGAGGATATTCATCAGTTTGTGGTGTGCGATTCAAGTTAGTACATCTCTTGGGACACAACTTATCATGTAAGCTGAATTGCACCATATGTTGCCCACCAAAAGGCATCAAGCTTCAGACAAATGATGAAGATATTGCATTTAAATTGGCAAATCAAAATGTGAGGGTTTCATTGTTTCCCTTGCTGACGGTTGAGGATTTACCACTGTGTCTTAGAGATACAGTGGCTATCGTGGTTTGGGATTTTTTGGGAAAAGATATTGGTCTCATTAAAGGAGTTGAACCAGTTTGAATACAAATTAAACCTAATGCTGCATATCCGAGAACACCACAGTACAACTTGACAGTTGCCGGAATAACACCTGTGATTGAGTCCATGACTGAATAAGGAATTTTAAAGGAGATCCCGGGGAGTCCATGCAACTCTCCCATTATGGGCTTACAGAAGCCTAGTGGTAAGTACCGCATTGTGCAGGATCTTCGAAAAATCAACAGTGTAGTGGATCCTTGTTGTCCTGTGGCTCCGAATCCATCTGTGATATTGTTTAAGATTCCATGTGAGGCTGAATAGTTCACCGTCATCGATCTTTGTTTAGCATTTTTTTCGATCCCCTTGCACGAAGACAGTCAATATTTGAGTTTTGGCTGGGAGATCGAAGTTTAACATGGTGCGTGTCCTTCAAGGGTATACAGAGAGTCCATCAATCTTTAACAAGATTCTAAAGAAAAATCTCGAATCCCTGCTTATGCTGTGTAATTCAGTCCTGGTGCAGTATATCAATGACCTTCTGGTTGCATCGACTACTCGGGACGCCTGTAAAACTGATACCATTTGGCTGAGAATGTATATAAGGTGTCCCTGAGCAAGTTGCAGTATTGTATGATGGAGGTCCAATGCTTGGGACATCGTATTGAAGAAGGTGCGAGAAAGGTGTCACAAGAAAGGTTTTCGGCGATCATGCAAATGAATCTGATACGCACACAGAAGGAAGTCAGAATGTTTCTGGGAATGGTGGGTTACTGTTGCCAGTGGATACCCAGTTTTTCCCTAGTGGCCAAACATTTGCAGAGGTTGACACACAAAGATGTGTCTAATCCAATGCCTTGGGACGATTGTTTGAATGCGTTCCTGGAGTTGAGAGAGAGTCTCTGTTGTGTTCCTGCGCTGGGAATGCCAAATTACAACAAAGCATTTTTTGCTCTTTTGTCATGAGAGAGGGCTGTGCACTCTGTGTTACCTCAGAACCATGGAAATGCCCATAGAACAGTTGCCTACTTATCAGCTACTTAAGATCCAGTTGCATCTGCGTTGCCCGGATGTCTAAAATCCATTGCTGCAACACGTGTCAGCATAGAGAGATGCGATGGCATTGTGGTGGGTCACCCTTTAACGGTCTATCTTCCTCACTCTGTGGAATTGCTGTTGACTAGGACACGCACCCAACATCTGACGAACAGCAGGCTTACCAGATACGAACAAGTGATTTTAGTTGCTGAGAACGTTACCTTGAAGCATTGTTCTGTGCTTAACCCTGCCACTCTTTTACCCTTGCCTGATTGTGATGGGGATGGAAATGAAGGAGAACATGACTGTTTCGATGTTACTGGACTATGCACAAAACCTCGGCCTGACATTTCTGATGAGCCATTACCTGAGTCTGACCAAATCCTGTTTGTGGATGGCTAGTGTTTAAGGGATCATGAGGGAAACTTAAGGGCTGCATAATCTCTCTGTACTGTTTTGGGGGTGGTGGAAGCTGCTTGGCTTCAAGGAGTATTCTCTGCACAAGTGGCTAAATTGATTATCCTGACACCTACATGCTGTGTTTCAGACCAGCTGAGAGAGACAATCTTCACAGATGGCCATCACGGGATCGGTGTGGTGCACGACTTTGGACAGTTATGGTCTCAGAGGGTTTTATGACCTCATCAGTGTCACCAGTATGCAATGCCCTGAGAAATTGCTGTTGTAAAATGTTCTGCCCACTGTAAAGGAAATCATTTTGTCACAGTAGGGAACAGGTATTCTGACGAAGTTGCAGATTACTGTGCATTGAATGCTTGTACTTCTAACGGGGAATACGTGAATGAAAAAACAGATGAGACCAACTTCAACGTCTTGATGACAGTCACTGAATCTTGGGATGAGGTGAAAAGGTTACAAGAGGAGGTGTCTGAGGAAGAGCGATTAGGTTGGACAAGAGCAGGATGTGTGAAAGGAAAAGATGATATTTGGGTTTTAGGTGATGGAAGACCAGTGTTACCAATAGTCTGTTGTACCCTATGGCGAGGGATATTCAGGGGCCGACACATGTAGGAAGGGATGCGATGGTGAGGTTGTTGAGGCAAACATAATTTAATTCAAAGTTCAGAGGGATGGCCGAGGCATTGCGTCACAGATGTGTGACCTGTCGGTAAATGAATGTGGGAAGGAGAATTGCTGTCACTTTAAACTGCATTGGGAGGTCAGGAGGACCCTTTAACAGGATGCAGTTGGACTTCATTGAGATGCCTGTAATTAATGGATTGAGATACATTTTGGTGGTGATGTGCATATTTTCTCGTTGGGTGGCAGCTTATCCTACTAGATGTGACAGTCTTACCATGGCTAAATTATTGTTGAGGGAACTCATTCCGAGGTTCGGATTTCCAACTTCTTTGGAGTCAGACCGAGGGTCTCATTTTAATAATGAGATCTTTAGACTGTTATGTGCAGCATTACAAGTGGAGCAGAGATTGCATTGCTGTTACTGTCCAGAAACTTCAGATAAATGGTACTTTAAAATCCAGGTGGGTGAAAGTGTGTGCTTTGACATCTTTGAAATGCCCTGATGCTTTGCCTCGTGTTTAGTCTTCGCTGTATCACAGACAGAAGAACAGGAATGTCGCCACATGAGATCCTCATGGGGCAAGCTATGAGATTACCTGCTGTGTCTGCTAACATGCTTGTGAACATATTGGATGATTTGGAACTCGACTACTGTAAGGGATGTTCTGATGTGGTTCATTCTGTGTCTCTCCAGGTTGAAGCAGCAACAGCACTACCACAACAGGAGCAGTGTCATGACCACAACCCATTGAGTCAATGTTAAGAAGCATGTAAGAAAGAACTGCCTTGAGTCTCGTTGGTGTGGTCCGCTTCAAGTGATTCTGGTTACAATGACTACTATTAAGTGTAGTGGTCTTCTGAACTGGGTGCATGCCTCCCACACTCCGAGTCCTGTGTCCACTTGAAAAAACAGCTCCTCTTCCAGAAGAAACGTCAGAAGTGGTCAGAAAGCCATGGGAGAGGGTCAGTCAAACTGTAAGGAAACACAATGAGTCTGAACCAGCACTAGAGCATACCGAGGGAGGTCCAGAAGAGCGAGAAATTGTAGCGGACTCAAACGAAGTTGGTGCAGTAGTGGTGAATGAGTCGGATCCTTATCCTGGTGAAGGAACTAGTGTTGTAGGACCACGAGTGGGAGAAAACTGGCCAAGAGAACAACCGAGGAAGAGTCTGCAGTTGTCCCCTACAGGAACACTTTAACCCATAACTGAAACTTCTGAATCAGAGCAGAGTGAAGGCAAAGGTGAAGGACCTAGTCTAAGGAGATTCAAGGGATTGAGAGTGCCTTCTCTTCTCCTGAGCAAGCCTATCAGGCTGCGAATGATAATGAAGGAGACTTCTGGGAATTCTGGACTGATAATAGATGTCAAGTAGAAGATTCCGGGGACAGAAGAAAACATCCTTCTCACATTTGTTCTTCCTTTCCCACCAGTACTGAGTGGCTTGAGGAACATGATACTGAACGAAAGTGAATTCCCTCATCTGAGTTCAGAAGAGTCTCTTGTATTAGTTGCTGAACTGAGGGAAGCGTTACAGGAAATGCTCATTGATGAACATGGTTCTCTTCTGGTTAGGGATGTTGAATGAACTATAATAAGTAGCATAAAGAAGATTACTTTGGCCCGAGTGGAAGAAGAATATATTTAGGGTTTATCCTTAGAAGAACATGGATTAGGGCTATAGAATTCTCATGAAAATTGTATATAGGCTTGTAAACAAAATCAAACTGACTAGAGACTGTTTTGCTGTTTGCACAGGTGGAGCTCGACAGAGAAGACAGAACTCTGCAGCTGCTATGACTGTCAGATTTGTGCTTTTTTGAGAATGCCTCACAAAACACATGGGGGAGCAAGTGGATGGAGACAAACTTTTCAAGCAAGGAGGCAGAGCTATCTTTAAAGTCAACATGAGGGAAAGAAATGCCAAATTGTGCAGTTTAGACATATAGGACAGACCAGATCTGATAGTGCCAGAGAATGGATTCCATGATTATCCCTAGATTACTTACTGGGGCTGGGTTGTTTGGTGATGGGCCTAGTTGCTCAGTATACATTGTTGATGTGAAAGTGAGATGATGATCTGTCTGATAGAATAGATGCAATCTGCTTCAGTTGCGGCCCCTGAACTCTGATGTTGTAAAGTCTCTGTAGAAACTTGGGATGATGAACAGTATCGAAGGAAAGTGGGAGTTCAAGTAGCAGGGCTGCCAGCACTCCATTTTTAATCCATTGCAGTTGTAAAATCATCCCATATGGAAATTACTGCTGTTTCTGTGCCATAACCATATTCAGATTATTTGTTTTGGGAATCTGAAAGCAGGTTATTTTCCTCGATTAATGTAGGTATTTGTCTTGAGGCAGATCGTTCAGTCTTTCTAGCTTTGCTTAAAAATATTTTTATTGGGCAAAGGATCTCTTGTTTCAAGGCCTATTTAATTTAAGTAGGGTTTTATGTAAGACATTTAGAGGTCCTTTGGGAGGATACCTGTGTTCAAGAAATTGACAGTTATGGCTGAACTGGCTGCATAGCTACTCATGAGGACGTGGACCTGCCCGTGATTATATTAGCCTATAGACTTTTGTAGCATTAATGAAGTCTTCTGTGGTCAAGAGGTTAAAGGTGGGTAAATGTAGTTGTTTTAATGTTTTATCTGATGAACTGAACTGCGCTGCTGGAACTGAGTAGTGGTAAGGGAAGCAGGAAATCTGATTAGGTCTGTCTTGACAGCACAGCTGTCGCAAGACTTTGTGTGATCAACAGAAAAAGAGAATTAAGATGCAAAACTGTGAGAGGGACCTATATGTGTACCTTGACAACAGCGTTTGATAAGCAGAAGTTGTGTGCTGCTGCCAAGAAAGAGCGCTTGTTGACTCATGGGGGATGTGCCCTCACCTAACATGGCTGCCCTGTTAAAACAGTGATGAGGCAGTTTATAAGAGAATTACCCCTCTTTAATGCTGTGATGGTATTGGCTACAAGTATTCTTCTGTGAGCCAGAAACAATGTGACCGATAGAAGCATTGGTGAATGGAGCTCCTGATAAGGAGTATTCTCTCATCCAAAATGGCTGCCCCATCCAGCGTGATGATGCAGAGGCGTCTGAGACAGTTTATGTTTTTGATTCCCCATTTGTGATTGTCGCTGCAGAAAAGGCAGTTCATTCTGTTCACCTTTCCTGGCACTCCAACAGATGTGCTGGCCTCTGCAGCCTTAGTTTGTAGTCCCATTTCCCAGCAGGTCCCTGTATAACCCCCATACCCCCCCCAACACCAACCCACAGCCTCAGTTTGCTCTCTCTAACTGCATAGGCTCACCCATGGCCAGCGCCCCTCTCTCACACCAGCTCCAGCCCACCCTCCCCTCCAGCACCTGCCGCTGCAAAGCACTACCATTATTCAGTCCAACGGGGCTCAGATGGTGGTCTAAATCATGGCTTCATATGTAGCACATACAGCAGATCTGGCCACGGGTGATTCTCCCCACCCCCAACATTCACAGAGGCTGTTATGAAGGCCAACAGGCCTCAAGTGTTGAGCCAACAAGTACCTCTGCAGCCTGTGCCCACTTCTGAAACCCTTGCCGCAGCCTTAACTTGAAGTCCCAGTGCATGACCCTTAGCCTATAATGCCTGTTCTCCCTCTTGCAGCTTTGTCCTTCTTTCCCCTCCTGTATCACATCACTACGCCCTCCAAGCACAGACCAACACAGCCTAGGACCAATCTCGCCTCCCACACCAGCCCCCACAGCCTCAGCCCTATCTCCCTTCTCGTACCATTTACAGCCTCAATAGACAGACTCCTCCTGCACCCATCACACAGTTGTGTATGGAAATGAATAGGCATCAACTAATTCAAGAAGAGCAGATATTCTGTGGATGCATTTGTGTGCATGTTCATGAGCGTAGGCTAATTTAATGTGTTGTGTGAGAGGTGTGCCTCTGTGAGTGCTGGATGGCAGTGAGTGGTGTGAGTGCATGCTGAGCAGTCTGTGTGCCGGTGAAAGATGTGCCCTTGTAAGTGCAGAGTGAGAGGTGTGAGCAAAGGGTGAGTGGTGTGCCCATATGACCAGTGTGATTGTGTAAATGGAGTGTGAGAACAAAGAGTGAACTGTGTGACTAATTTGGGAAGCAGATTGCCTGTGTGAGTGCAGAGTGAGTTATGAAACCGTGAGAGTATAGGGTGAGCAGTGTGAATGCAGAATGATATATCCCTAGACACTCTAAGTAACTCACCATGTCACTGATGGTTGGCAAGTGGGATTACAGATATACTTGATGGGCAATGGCAGGCACCTAATCAGATGGCTATACAGAGGCTTATGCACGCATGCTGCTGTGGCCCTTACACAATTAAGAGAAAAGTCGGGCCAGGAATTGGGCAAGGTACTCCAAGATAAGGAATGGAAAGCCCAATTAGCTTTCCCCACGAAAGTATCGCGCAACACGAGATTTAAATTCATCCAATACATGATACTGCACAGAGCATATCTGCCACCGCACAGATTACACAAAATGTACCCAGACATGTCGGCAAAATGTCCAAGGTGTGTGGCTCCAGATGCAAACTTGATGCATATGTTATGAGTATGTCCAGCCCTCTCACCCTTCTTGACACATGTAATGGACATAAATAAAGTAACAGGAGGAGCACACTGGAATGCAGCCGAAAGCTGTATATTAGGCTTACACCAACGACCCAAGAATCAAAAAGTGCAAGTGAAATTTGCAGATTTGGCGCCACTTATTGCAGAGCGTTTAATAACTAAGAGATGGAAATCAGCTTCCCAACCAGGTGTATTGAGTTGGCGGGAAGAAATAATTCAATGGGGGAGGGCAGAAAGTGGCACACTCCAGAGAAAGGAATACAGGGGATTGCAGAAGACATCAATATCAATGGAATGGGACATAATGATGGAATCCTTCGAAGTTCTAGATGCACCGATACCTTGAACGGTATTCACTCTGCTCTTAACTCAATAATGCAGACTGCGAACATCAAGATGGCACTTTTAGGTATCACTATAATTAGACGATGTCAAAGAAGTATAGCAATATTACCATTGGTATTCTCTCCTAGCAATGGTACCCGGACAATTCCTCCTAATTACTCAAAATAGACACAGACTTTAGCAAATCCATTGGAAAATAATTACACTTGTAATTAAAATTGTCTACATCTCGTGTACAGTAAACAATAGAGCACTAAGTAAGGGGGAGAGGGAAAGTTTATAAGTTCATATATAAAGAATGCATAAGATGGCACACTGGAATAATGTATGAGGTAACTAATGCATGTAGAGGTGATACATTTTCATGGAAATATCTATAGTCACGTGAAATGGACTATATGTCGCCAACGAATATATGACTAAAATTATATACTATGCTATCGCTATCAAATGTACTGCACAGATTACAAAATCAATAAAGTTTGTGACAAAGAAAAGTGGTATTACATATGTAATTTAAACTAGGATTGTCACAGTGTCAATCAGTGATTTAGGGTAGAGCAAATAAATCATCAGATGATCCTGCAACAATATATCAGCCTTTAGGACATGACTGAAGATACTTTTGTAGAGGTTGCCAAGCCATTGAAGGCCAAAGTCTGCACTCTGGCTGAGGAAGAGATCCTCTTGGAACCGTGAGCTAAGTCTTCATGTGGCTTGTGTCACTTATCCCCTTACGTCCGTCACCAAATCCCCTACACTTTCAACTAGTGGCTAAATTGTACAACCTTAAACCAGAAAACCTGGGCTAAAAAACTTTCTACCTGCTTGTAAAGAATTGGTGACCGTAGGCAATTTCCCTATTTTACTGTGCCTCCTTTTCCTTTAGCATCACATTTGAGAGCATCTTAAAAAACCTCAGTTCAGGATGCGCGCTGTAGAAAAACCTAATTTGTACATGTTTTATTAAACTTGAATAATGCTCCATGTCTTATAAAAAAAAAACCTAACCAGGGAACACATGACAACTGACTTGACTCTTGGTTCACTAACAGCATAATTATCGGGAGGTATGAATATTTCAGAATTACCATTTCAAAACCATGAGCCGATAAATGTTACTTAGTGCGGTGATTCATTCTCATACCTGTCACTCACCCACATTTGGCGAGTGCCACCAGCTTTTTAGTTCTAGTCACCAGCCTGACAAAATGCCTTCACAGGCTTTGATGGTGTCACACGCTTTTCAAACCTATTCCACTCTCCAAAACAGCGCTCATTACCCATTGACCTTAATGGGATCACCCTTTTAACCACTTGAATTCACCTACATTTTTGAGGCAAGCGGTTCACATGTATGCATTCTAGAGTACTGAAGTGAAACACTTCCACGTGAAAGAAATATACTTTTAACATTTTGAAGAGTGTTTATCACATCTTTACAAGACTAGTTACATACCGTCCAGAGGGCTTAGCTTGTCTTATGCTTTGAGGCAAGGTAGACCATTGGCTGGGCTATGGTCCCGCACTATCTATTTATTCGCTGCTTGTCCACAAAGACTTGTTAAGTGATAAAAGGTATTTTGAAGACCTGCATAAGACTTTGGATGAGGTTGAATCTGAGGTATCAGTACCTGCCCAGTTCCAGCCCATAACAGCTAAAGAACTGCCTGCCTTGTAGTGGAAGCTGCACAACCCTTGCTATGGCAGAAGGCAGGGGAGGGGGGCAGTGGCTGAAGTCCTTTCAGTCCAATCGGAGTTGTTGCATGCCTATTTGTGTCTCACAGTTTAGGTGGAAACTAATCTGGAGGCACACAACAAGAGCTTGAGTTGGTACATAGTGAGCAAAAAGAGCCCAGGAGTTCCTGAATCCTCACCAACTAAGCAGTAGCTTGGATTCATCCCAGCTTTCACTTTCTCACCAAAGTCCCTCAGTGGATCAACAGCTGCTGAAATAGGTAAATACCAGATTGTTGTAATGACGTGGTATGGTCCCACTCCAGGACCATTGTGACGTCACTATTCCACATCACCCCATACCCAAGATTCTATCCTGACAGTTGTAAATGTTAGACCCGTCAGTTGCTTCCCTGCGTGAACAGCTGCTGGTCGTGCTGTGGTTTTATGTACAATAAACTTACCTTAAATCCTACACGTCAGTTCTACGCCTCATCTCTCTACAAGTGGCGACGAAGCGGACAACCCCACACGATGCTTGACACTTCACAACGAAGTTGTTGGAGATTCATCTTTGGAAAAGAAGCAGAGGTCACGGCGAAGCTTATAGCGGTGAGAGATACTGAGCTGCTTGGAACTTATTGCTTACGATTCGTGCCCTGTCACTTGTACGTAATTACAAGTTACAAAAAAAGATCTCAATGTCCGCATAAGCAGCTGCCCTGTAAGACTGGTCTTGCTTCTGTGTCTGTCATTCCTTGTTCACGTTGTGAGGAATGTCTGATGACGGGCAAAATTGTTACACTCTTCACGCCTAACCTGTGCTGTTAGGCTGGATGTTTCTGCTGGAGTTCAGTTCATGCCCTCTATGCCGACTGAAGCGCACGAAGTTGACGGCAGCCTTTACTTCCAGCTGATTTACTGCTGTCGAGTTTCAGTATGCTGGTAGTAGCTGTAAAACTGATGTGTCTGCGTTGATCCCCTTGCGGGTCTGAAGTGTGCTTCCGGACTACCCGAGTCTCCGATTGTGTACGCTAGTGCATCGGCAATCCTTGGCGCACAGCTGATATCTCCCCTCAGGGCAGTTTCGGATGAGGCAAGTCACGGAGAAGTTCACCTGACGCAATCCCATGGAAAGTGATGACGCATTCATGCACGCGTCATCGTTCTGGGCGGAGCAAAAATCTTGAAATCTAAAGTGTGTGCCCTACTCACCACAGAAACCTTATGCACAGCACGCACAGTGGCCATCTTATACCATCGATTATTTCAAAGACATTTGTGGAGCTATTTCCTTTAAAAATCACAGTGGTTAATGTGGCTTTCATCGCGCAAGAAACACTTCGAAAATTTCAAGTACACTCTATTACTTAGAAACTAAGCAACTTCTGCATTAAAGTACAGATCATCATCCTCTTATAAAGTTTTCTGACAAGTTTGGCAATAAAAAAAATTGCTAATATCCTTTATCATACTATTAGCTTCACTTTCAAACAGTGCATTTTACTGTGTATTATATTTAAAAAAAGAAATACTCTGCAAATTTTTTTTTTCAGTTCACTGTCAAGTAAGTTTTAAGGAGTATTGTACCAACATGTGTGCAATGAATTTAATGAACTTATCCAATCTTCAACCCTTCCTTCCTGCAAAAGGTGAACCTTGCATGCCAGGGAAGGAATGGAAAGAACATTTCTGTAACTATATAGAGACCTTTGATGACGAAGATTTTACTCCTGAAAAGAAAAAGAAGGTACATTTACACTGTTTAGGTCCAGGAGGTCTTAAAACATATAACCAGATTGAAAAAAAAACGTGTGAAGGTGATGATGTATTTTTGCATTCTTTAGAGGATCTGGACACACATTTGTCACCTGTAGTTTGCGTAGCTGTTGATAGACTTAAGTTTATTCAGCGCAAACAAGGTATAAATGAAAATGTTGAACAATACGTATCTGTTCTAAGGGCGTTAGCAATAACATGCAGGTTCGGCAACCTACAAGAAGAATTTATTCGAGAACAAATTATAATGTACACTAGTAATCCCAATATCCAGGATAAGCTTTGGGTTAATGGTGAATTTACACTTAAGGAAGTTGTAGCTTTAGTTAAAAAAAAGCAGAACTCACTGGGAGATGTGCAAAGGCAGTGCTGGATGAGTGTAATGAAATCAAACTTATCAACAAATGTAATTTAAACAAGTCTAAAATGTATAGTAACAAGAATCTTATCCCAAAGGAAGTTCCTCAGCGGAAACATGAAAATGAGGAAAAGAAAATGAGCGGGAAATCTACAAATGATGTACAGAATACTAGAATATGTTAACGTTGTGGCTCTACTGAGCATGTTGCAGATTATAAGAAATGTCCTGAAAAATTTCAAAAATGTGCTCAATGTGGTCTTACAGGTCACTTCTCTAAGGTTTGTAGAAAGAAAAAATTAAGAAGAAATAAAACAGCTAAACCGGTTACAGAATACACAGAAGGTAACTTAGAGTCTTCAGAGGAGTCAGATTCCTCCAATGTAAATTATGTTTTCTGTATTGACTGACATTCTTGATGTGAATTTTACTAAAATCAAAAAAACCTATGTATGAGAATAACATGGTTGGTGTTCTACTTAATGTTATTGCTGATTCAGGGTCACCATTTACCATAGTCAATGAAGATATCTGGAAAGAAAATGTTAGAGAAAATTGGTAACCATCTGGATA
Organism: Calotriton arnoldi; assembly: GCA_963921515.1. Lineage (NCBI taxonomy): Eukaryota > Metazoa > Chordata > Amphibia > Caudata > Salamandridae > Calotriton > Calotriton arnoldi. The sequence continues at coordinate 2,224,626 of CAWUFW010001260.1, read as the reverse complement.
AATCCAATGTGATTGCAAAGAGTTACACTGGTGATACAATTGATTTTATTGGATCTAGAAATCTAGAATTCAAATTGAAAGACAGAATGGCTGTATGTAAGTTAATCGTTGCAAAAAAAGGACCCTCTGTTCTGGGTTGGAGCGATCAGGGTCAACTAGGAATCATTCTCAATCCTAATAGTGTAGAACCTGTTCTAGTAATAGACGAAACAGACAATAGTAGTGCAGAAATACTTACAGAATTTCCAGATGTATTCTTGGGGAAAATGGGTTTACTAAATGATTTTGTACACAAAATTGAACTAAAAGAGAATGCAAAACCCTGTATACATAAAGCTAGGCACTTACTCATCTCTGTTAGGGATAATGTACTTAGAGAACTACAAAGACTAGTTTCTGATGGTATAATTGAACAAGTAGAATCTGCAGAATGGGTTTATCCATTAGTTGTGATCAAACGTACCAACAGCAAGGTCAGACTATGTATAGACCTCAGAGAGCTTAATAAACACATACTTGTTGATCAGTAAATGAGATATTCAGCATTACCAAAGGCATGTGTTGGTTCTCCACCATTGACTTAAAATCAGCCTACTACCAGGTACCATTACATGCTGAAAGTAAAAAATATACAACCTTCATAACACCTTTCAGTTATTTTCGCTTCACCAGGGTACCGTTCGGGTTAGCTTCCGCAGCAGCTCTTTTTCAGAGGTTAATGTCTAACTTGTTCGATGGAGTTTCAGGAGTCAAATTCTTCCAAGAAGACATTTTAGTCATGGGCTGTAATAAAGCTGAACACAACTTCCGACTAAAGCAAGTCTTAGAGATTTTAAAAAGGAAAGGTCTCACCCTAGAACGCAACAAATGCAAATTCGCACAAAACGAAGTCATTTATTTGGGACATTGCATCAGTACGGATGGTATCAAACCTAAACAAGGTTTAGTAGATGCCATAGTCAAGGCACCATGTCCAACTTCTAAACATGAGGTCAGAGCCTTTTTAGGACTAACTGAATACTATTCAAAGTTCATTCGCAACCTTTCTGAAAAAACATACTACATACGACAACTACTTAAAAACAAGGTCATATTTGAATGGTCTGAGCCATGCCAACCATCTTTTGAAAACATAAAGCAAGAGATTAGCAAAGCACCCTTTCTCAAGGGCTTTGACCCTTCTGCAAAAATCATTGTCACAACCGATGCCAGCAACAAGGGTCTAGCGACAGTCTTGTCTCAATGTGACAGTGAGAATAACGAATGGGTTGTTGCATTTGCATCCTGCTCGCTTACTCCTTGTGAAGAAAAACTCAGTGACTGAGCGGGAAACATTAGCTTGCGCATGGGCCCTTAATCATTTTCGTTTGTACATATAGGGTTTCAAAATATTGCTAAGATCTGATCACAAACCTCTTACAAAAGTACTATCCACTACGGGTTTGCAAAATGCCTCCCCGAGGATCAGTAAAATGTCAGTAAAACTTCTTGATTACACCTATGAGGTAGAATACTTGCCCGGCGTCAACAATCGTGTTGCTGATTTTCTAAACAGACTACCCTTACCTCCCATAAAGGGTAGTGAACCTCTTCTTGATGTTGATGACAAAGTAGCATTGATTTTCAATGATGGTCTGGAAGGTATTGCTCTTTCGGAGTGGAAAGATCACATGTTAAAGGACAAGTGTCTTCAACTTGTACTTGATTACATTTATAAAAAATGGCCAAAATAATGTGATCTAAAAAACGAGGAAAGAATTCTTTGGGAAGTCAGAAATGAACTTTATGAAGAAAGTGCTTTACTTTTCAGATCTGGCAAAATTATTCCCCCCACCAGTTTAAGGAAACTATTACTCAATATGTGTCACGAAGGTAATCTAGGAATTTCGAAAACCAAACAAAGGGTCAAAAATAATTATTGGTGGCCAGGTCTTGACAAACAAATTGAAACTCAAGTTAGAGAATGTGTCATCTGTAATGACTCCGATAAAAGTTTGAAAACATTTAAAGCACCCCTGTGTCCCATCAAATGCCCCAGCATGTCTTGGGAGAGAGTCGGTCTTGACATAATAGGACCAGTAGAAGGTCATGATGGCACTCTCAAATACATCTTAGTTCTTGTGGACCATTTCTCTAAATGGCCGGAAATTAAAATAGTACAAAATGCTGATTGTGACAGTGTGATATCATTTTTAGACAAAGTGTTTTCAAGTGAAGGTTTACCTAAATGTACACTACTAGATAATGGCACTGAATTTACCTCTTCTTCTTTCAAGTCATTTTTAAACAGGAATTGTATAGCGCACAAAACTACTTCACTTTATCGCCCTGAAGGCAATGGACTCGTGGATCGCTTTAATAGAGTGCTCAAAGGTTGTATTCAACTTTCAAGAAATAGTAATATGAACTGGGAAAGTGAAATATTTAAACTCATTTGGGCTTATAGAATTACTCCCAGTTTGGTTACAAGCAAAAGTCCTTTTGTTTTGATGCGTGGCAGACAAGCCATGAGCAAAGATATGAGTTGGTTGCCTGTGTCTAAGCAAGTTGAGCGGTCACCGGATACTGTAAGAAAAAAATTAATTCAGCACAAGATTACTACAAAGATTGGTTTGACAAAAAACACGGTGTGAAAAGTTTGCATTTCAAATGTGGAGATCTTGTCAAAGTTCGTTTTGAAAAAAAAGTCAGAAAGGGCGAGAGCAGATTCTCTCCTCCAATGAAAATATGCAAACTTTATTGCAACGCTGCACAATTAAGTGATGGGAAAATATGGCACATGAGTAGATTAGCCAAATGCACTTGTGGGAAAACACTTACTAATGATTCTGGAAGTAAAATGTGCAACAACAAGGATTTGTGGCTTGATTATGATGATACAGACAACATGTCCAATAAGACACATATCAGCTCAAGTAACATTGATGACAGTAGCAGAACCTTTGTAGATAGACCATCATCCCTTTTAAGTGGAAGTTCTGATTTCAGGGCTTTTTGCGATGATGGAAATGTCACTTCTTCCAATACAGGATTAGCATTAGGTAATCAGACCACCTACAGCAGATGTGGAAGACCCATCAACAAAGCCAAGAAATTCAAAGACTATATTGCTTTTGATTATCTGTTTTAATATGTTCATATATCCTCACACATGTTACACTGAGTTTCACTTGCAGTTTCTGTTTACATTCTATTTTGTATTGAGGGGAAGATGTGTTGTAATGACGTGGTATGGTCCCACTCCAGGACCATTGTGATGTCACTGTTCCACCCTTTCCATTGGTGTTCCACATCACCCCATTCCCAAGATTCTATCCTGACAGTTGCTTCCCTGCGTGGACAGCTGCTGGTCGTGCTGGGGTTTTATGTACAATAAACTTACCTTAAATCCTACGCGTCAGTTCTACGCCTCATCTCTCTACACAGCTTCAATAGAAAGATTCCACAGGGACATTTTATTAGAAAAACAAACAGAAAAGAATACAGGTACTACGGCCTCCGGCTTATTTACTCCTGCCTAAAGAATCTTAAAAAGCTTGATTATTGTTCAGTCTCATTTTCTGTGCTAGAGTTTCAGAATGTCTGCATATGAGGAGAGTTTTTCTGTGGGTGGGGGGGGGGTGTTAGCCGGGGCTGATGGGGTGAATAATACTAAAAGAGCGAGATGGTCTGAGCTGCCGCTCGTTTCATATTCACTACCCCATAATCATCTGCTCTTGTCTCCAATCGTACTCCCAGTGCTTCAAGTGGGATGAAAAAGGTATGGGGATCTAAAAGGGGAGTGGCCAAAGAAGCACTACAAGTAATCCTTTCCAAGAGGTGTGGCCTATATAATTAAGGGTGGAGCTTAAAAAGTGATTAAACTGCTGTGCGTCACACATTGTTCCGCCTGAAAGGTATGTGGGTGACTCTCTCCGAGTTGGTTATTTAATCCAGACATTTAACACCAAACAACATGTATACCTAAAACAAACCCGATCTACTGGCCTTGCCAATGCTGGTTAGCTGTCTCAGATAAATGAATAACAATGAATTTGTTGTAAATAATTAGTTTAAACGCTATTTCAATTAAAAAAATATGAGACTGTGAAATAAACACGAGTAAGGTCTGTGGAAGGTTTTGCGACCCTCAGAGTGTCTCATATACTCACATTCTTCTCACTTTCTTGTGCAGTTTAACACTCTGGTAGACACTTATGAGCTTTTTCTCCACACATCTTTTGAAAATCCTCCATCTGCATATCTCAAACTTCCCACAACTACAGTTGGCATATATGTGACCACCAATCTGTAAGCTCTGCACAGATGCCAAGGATTGGATGTGCATGTAGTCTGCATACCTTTATGACCTGACAGGCACTGTGAGAAACCTGCACTGACTTCTGCCTCAACGTTAGAGCTCTTTATCGTACACAGTGATAAACATCAACACACAAACTGAATTCTCTCAGACACCTGAAGGTGACTCAGTCAAAAGTATGCACTATACAAGAGTCATATGTTGCATGAAAAGCTACAGAAACACTACATCTTTAAAACCCCCAATACTTCTAGGGAATACAAGATGAAATAAAACGTGAAATGTAGACTGGAATTGCATCACGGACATGGAACTACTTAAAGACTTTTCCAGTCGTTGAGAAATCGAACAGTGTTTTTGCCAGTAATGTTAAGGTGCCCTTGATAAACGCCATTTTGTGACTGTCAAGACACAAGCATGCCTTGCCAATCACAAACTCGGGTCAATTGTTTTGCACTTGTTCCCTGCTGCTGCACCGATACCCTAAATAATAAATATGCCTACGGTTTACAAAGCTGCCAAAAAAATAAAGCACACTGCACAGAGCAAAAGCAAACAAAACAAGCATTGGCATAGCCAATAGGTCTCGCCTTTGGGACCTTATAAGTGTTTAGCCATGCAACAGTTGATGTTGTTGCACCAAGGATATTGTGCTGCATAACTAAATACTTATAAGGTCCCAGAAGCGAGACCTATTGGCTATGCCAATGCTTGTTTTTGTTGCTATTTCACACAGGAGGATAAAGTGATTTGCCCACGTTCACAGGATGTTGAGACGAAACTCGAACCCGCCTTTCCAGTTCCAAGGAGGAGGCATGAATGAGAACCACCCGAAAATGAAAGGGGTCAGCTTTCTTTTAATACGTTTTCCATGTGTATTATATCCGTTCCCGTCCCGTATGCATAACGCTCACCGCACCTGCAAACACTGTATTCCACTCATTATTCATGTTTACTTGTTGCTCAGGCCTGAAATAAAGCTTCCTCTTTTAGATTAGTTAACAGCACTTCTGTGAGAATTAAGTGATTTACCCAGGATCACAGGATATTGAGCCGATGTCAAGACTCGAACCGTCTTCCCCAGTTCCAAGGAGGCGGTACAAATGAGAACCACCCAAAAATGAAAGGAGTCAGCTTTCTTTTTGGCAGTAAGCCTGCTTCCAGTGGCAGGGGCAGTACGGGCACCGAGATCTGTGTGTCACGGGGCGGAGGGCTGCCCTCCAGTGAGGCAGCGACATGTCCTGTGATGGAAGATGTCATGGGTGAGAGCTCGCCCTGCCGCCTGCCCACAGCGCTACTCTCCGTGGCAGACAAGGGCTTAAGTTCGCCCTAGAGCGGAGACACTGCCCCTCCCCTCTCCGCCAGGTGATCTGTTCCCACAAGGGCTGATGTTATTTGATTGGTGGGGCTTACTCCAACTAGCTCCCCTGCCCTTTGTGGGAGTGGGGGCGGCCTTCCGAACTGATTATATCAGCGCAGAGCATCAACTCCAGCTGAGAGTATCTGCGCCCGAGTCTGAGACCTGTGCCTGGGGATCTGCCCGGATGTCTGGGGATCGCCTCACTTGCCCGGAGAACTGCCCCCCCATCCTATAGAAGTGTCTGGAGATCTGCTCGCGATCCCGCAAACCTACCTCTGTGCATGGCGATCTGCCCGGATGTATGGATATCTGCCCGAATGTCTGGGGCTCGCCTCACATGCCTGGACAACTGTCCCTGTCCATGGAAGTCAACCCCCGAGTCTGGAGATCTGCTCGCGATCCAAGGACCTGCCTGGATGTATGTAGATCGCCTCACATTCCCGGAGAACTTTTCCCGTCCATGGAAGTCTACACCCTATCTGGAGAAAAGCTTGCATGCCTGGGGATCTTCCCGTGTGCAGGAGCCGCTGGTTGGAGAGTAACCCTACTACGGGAAGATGACCAGGGTTTCAAAAGTGAAAGCGTTTCACTTGCGGGAGCGAGCAGCGCCAGGAGCGATAATTGCAACCATATGGCGCCGCTCGCTCCCGCAAGTGAATCGCCAAACGTGCACGCGTTGCCATTGAAGGCAATGGAAAGCGTGCACGTTTTTGGCTGAAAAGCCTAAGCGATTGCTAAAGGTCTTTTGCCTATGCAGCGCATGCGCGCTGCGTAGGTGAGACCTAAAAATGAAAACTCATTTTTTGTCCTCATCAATTCAAGATAGATTTACCACGTACAGACGTACAGCACAAACCCGCTTTCAGAAATGTTCTATGCTATGTGCGTGATGTGTCAGATCCTTTTAGGGGGAGAAAAGGGGATAACCTCCTGAGCCTCAGCCGTAGATGCAAAGATAGTCTGCCTCAAATGTCCCAGGGTCTATCCTCCTGTGGCTCTCAAAACGAGCCAAGTACAACTCTTTCAGCACATCACTCAGTGATAGTAATGATGAGCAGTCACAGGTTTCTCCTGAAGGTAGCAGGGGTGTGCAAACTTAGTGCTCAATAATTACAAAGCAGCACAATAACTGAACATCCAGCCCAATACTTTACTTTGTTAAAATAAAAATACTTTAATCTACACACTTAAAACAAAATACTTCACAGCAACTTTGGTAGGCCTGGGTAAGTCTTTCTCCAGAGTACATTTTCCAACATCCGGTTAGGACCTGCTGCTCGTGTCTTGCTTCCCTCCAGCTTCTGGGAGGAGATGTTCCAGATGGAAGCTCAATGCAGGGAAGGCAAGCAGCAGGACAACAGGGGAATGCCATCTGACATCCTCGCAGGTAGGCGATGACTCTGGCAATGGTGGACCCTCTTCTGGGTTGCCCAGTGAAGTGCAGAAGACAAGCTGCCAAGGTCAAAGGTCACAGTAGCAAGAAGATAGCCACAGCAGGGTATTAGTTATAGCGACATAGCACACCTCAGGGACAGGCTTGGGTGGTGGTTGCACGTTCCACCTAGATACAACTTCTGGGTTCAGTGCACTTTGCTTCTGGCACAAACTTCTTGGTGGGGCACTCCACCTAGGGCATAAATGTCTTGACAGCTGCAAGCTCTACCTCTGGCAAAATGTGTACGGCAATGACCATTGCCCACATTTCGCTCCTGGTACCGTATTAGAGACTGCGGCTCACAAACATCGGAGCACGCAGATCGCTCTACCCCAGTCTTCCTTCAGAATGTGTACGCACACAGCACCGTTGAGGGGAGTCCAGCTGCGCTCGTGCATCTGTACAGTCACACTTTTGCATTTCTATGACAGAATATGAAGTACATAAATATGGAGATACACAAATATTGTTTAAATAATATTGAGAAACTTCATATCAACTTTTATACACTAAATGTAAAAAAAAAACTCCAATATATTGAAAACAAAAATAGACAGCTACAATATTGACAACACATTAATGTCTATGGCACACAATCCAAACAAAAACAAAAATATTGCCAACCAAAATGTCTGCAGAGAGGGGCACTCTGCCTGACACAGAGCCTGATTACAATGTTGGTTGGCATTGCCTCCGACCAACACCGTTTTGTGGAAGGATCTTGGCTCCCCCAGCATGTTCACAAATCTATGGAATACATGGGCAGTATAAAAAAGTTAATGTCCCGTTAACGCACTTCTCCCAAGCGAGCAAAGTACAGCATACACAACATGTCTGACAGTAACAAAACAAACACGCATTGGCATAGCCAATAGGTCTCGCCTTTGGGACCTTATAAGTGTTTAGCCATGCAACAGTTGATGTTGTTGCACCAAGGATATTGTGCTGCATAACTAAATACTTATAAGGTCCCAAAAGCGAGACCTATTGGCTATGCCAATGCTTGTTAAGGTTTGGAAGCAACCACAGAGTGAGATTTACAGAGAACTGAGTGGGAATAAATATCCATAAGTACTGCTCTTGGTTCTGCATATGTTTGCCCTACGCCCTTTGCTCCTCCTTTAACCCACGCAGTGCGTGTAAAACAAGCTATTTATTTTGGCGCTGTAGGTTGAAGAGTGGGCTCACGTTGAAGTTTCGCAGTCAGATAAACAAATGGGGGCCACCTGGTGCCAACGCCTATAAGTGGGGCAGCGGACCTCCATGGCGCGGCTAACACACACCGCAATTTAAATATAAAAATAAAAACAACGCCGAAACAAAAGAAAACTAGTGTGCACCCACAAGTTGGTTTTAAACACAATGTGGAGTGGGATGAAAACAATTATTGCTTCAGCCAACAACAAACAAACTTGCGGAGTACATAAAAATCAAGCACACTGGCGGAATGAAGCGTGCACTGGTGCTAGTCCATGTGATGGAAGCTTGCACTGCTATGGGTTAAGCAAGGGCCCTGGAATGAAGCTTACTCTTGTGCTCCAAGTCATTTACGTTTGTACTACTTTCGATTAAAATGGTGTTCTTTTAAGGACGCTTGCACTGGTGCTACTCTGTGATAGAAGCTGGGCTCATGAGGCTTGCTACCTTCACGGATGCTTGCACTGCTGGGGACTGTCCTTACGAGAATATACCTTTGGTGTTGCCTTTGCAGCCAATGAGCTAATCTCACTGGACAGCTTCATTTTTTTCTGCCCTTCCCCATAGCTTTATATTAAATTCTCGCGAGCTTACACCCATAATTACTTTTTAGCAGCGTAGAGCCACCTGGGGCGAACACTTGTAATTGAGGCAGCGGACATTCATGGCGTGGATAACACACACTGCAGTAATGTTTTTAATGTTTGGAAGCAACCATAGAGTGAAATTTACACATAACTGAGTCGGCATGCATATCCATAAGTACTGGTCTTGGTTCTACATATGTTTGCTCTACGCCCTTTGCTCCTCCTTTCACCCGCGCAGTGCGTGTAAGACAAGCTATTTATTTTCGCGCTGTAGGTTGGAGACGGGGCTCATAATGAAGTTGCGCAGTCAGATAAACAAAAGGGGCCACCTGGTGCCAACGGCTCTGAGTGGGCCAGCGGGCCTCCATGGCGCGGCTTACACACATTGCAATAACGTTTTTAAGGTTTGGAAGCAACCACAGAGTGAGATTAACAGAGAACTGAGTGGGCATAAATATCCATAAGTACTGCTCTTGGTTCTGCATATGTTTGCTCTATGCCCTTTGCTCCTCCTTTCACCCGCGCACTGCTTGTAAGACCTGCTAATTATTTTCGCGCTGTACTTTGAAGTGTGAGCTCACGTTTACAAATAACTAAGTGGGCATGCATATCCATAAGTACTGGTCTTGGTTCTGCATATGTTTGCCCTACGCCCTTTGCTCCTCCTTTCACTCGCGCAGTGCGTGTAAGACAAGCTATTTATTTTCGCGCTGTAGGTTAAAGGGCTCATGTTTACAGATAACGGAGTGGGCATGCATATCCATAAGTACTGCTCTTGGTTCTGCATAGGTTTGCTCTACGCCCTTTGCTCCTCCTTTCACCCGCGCAGTGCGTGTAAGACAAGCTATTTATTTTCGAGCTGTAGGTTGGAGACGGGGCTCAGAATGAAGTTGCGCAGTCAGATAAACAAAAGGGGCCACTGGTGCCAACGCCTCTGAGTGGGGCAGCGGACCTCCATGGCGCGGCTTACACACATTGCAATAACGTTTTTAAGGTTTGGAAGCAACCACAGAGTGAGATTTACAGATAACTGAGTCAGCATGCATATCCATAAGTACTGCTCTTGGTTCTGCATATGTTTGCTCTATGCCCTTTGCTCCTCCTTTCACCCGCGCAGTGAGTATAAGACAAGCTATTTATTTTCGCGCTGTAGGTTGGAGATGGGGCTCATAATGAAGTTGCGCAGTCAGATAAACAAAGGGGGCCACCTGGTGCCAACGCCTATAAGTGGGGCAGCAGGCCTTCATGGCGCGGCTAACACACACTGCAATTTAAATATAAAAATAAAAACAAAGCCGAAAACAAAAGAAAACTAGTGTGCACCCAAAAGTTACTTTTAAACACAACCTAAAGTGGAATGAAAACAATTAATTCTTCAGCCAACAACAAACAAACTTACGGAGTATAAAAAAAACACTGGCGGAAAGCAGCTAATAGTGCTAGATAGCCGTGTATAAAAATCGTAACGTTTTAAGGTTTGCAAGCAAACATAGAGTGACATTTACAGAGAACTGAGTGGGCATAAATATCCATAAGTACTGCTCTTGGTTCTGCATATGTTTGCTCTACGCCCTTTGTTCCTCCTTTCAGCCGCGCACTGCGTGTAAGACAAGCGATTTATTTTCACGCTGTAAGTTGGAGACCGGGCTCTGCTTAAAGTTTTGCAGTCACATAAACAAAGGACCACCTGGTGCCCACGCTGGCGGAAAGCAGCTGATTGGTAGTGAAACAAGCGCGCGCCTGCGCTGACGAGGACAGGAGGCGGCAGCAGGGGGAAGGGAGAGAGCAGGGGGCCAGCGCCTGTTTCCCTTGTGGGAGCGAGCAGGAACCATCTGTAAGCTCGCTCCCGCAAGGGAATCGCCAAACGTGCACTCGTTGCCATTCAAAGCAATGCAACGCGTGCACGTTTTTCACTGCAAAACGGAATCGATTACAAGAGGTCTTTTTCCTTTGCAGCGCATGCGCGCTGCGTAGCGAGACCTAAAAACTAAGAATTACAAACCACAAAAAATGTTATAGATTTTGAACAGGCCATGATGTCCACTATTTTAAGTTTAGACACACACAGCCATATAAGGGTGCTCCCCTTCTAATCAAACAATGTGGAGTCGCCTCCAAAATCAACATAGAACTTAGATTATGCCACAAATCTTGCCTTTGCTTATAAATTTAAAAAGGTAATAGTATTAGCCTATGTACCCGTCAATGATGTTACCAAACACTATAATCACTTATTCTACTAAACAAAATGAGCATGAACTATCCTCACTATTGGACCATTCTGAAGACACTTGGGTTGGTCCCCTGCAATGCTGAGGACACAGATGCTAACCCAAGTCTTAAAATTCCATGGTGACAAGTCTGAGAGTACAATGTCACAATAGAAAAAGACCAACAACTGTGTGGAATGGTGGCACAATTCCATCCAAGAAATACATAGAAGAACTACACTACATTCCACCAATGCCTTGAAAAATTAAACATATTAAAAAAGCTACCAAGAGCTATACATAGCTAATTAAACCAAAAATATCCAAACAGGCTAGACACATGTACAAAACACTTGCAAAGTGCTTTTATTTCCCCACAACCAAGGCCTACTCCACTATGCAAAAATAGGTAGAACACAACTCTAAAAACATCGACAATAACATTCAAAATAACAATAAACGTCAAATCAATAACTAAAAGGTAGCCTCAAAAATATATTTAAAATAAAAATGAAAATTGCTGATCACGTTGAGAATAATTACCATTTTCTAAAGAATAAATTCATAGTGAGAAAAAAAGATTAATATACTATTCATAAAAAAATGAGATGCACAAAAACCTTAATAAAAAACTCTCAAATATACACCAGACATCAATAGAACACAACCGCAATGAAGAATAAATAACTCTTACTGATAGAAATACATTACATAAAATCACATTGCAAAATAACAATCCCACACAACATATTAATGAATAAACAAATGTTTGAACTTACAATTTTGTAGAAGTCCTCCATCCACAGTAGAATATCAAAACTCAAAATAATAACCCACCAAAAAAGAATAATAAAGATCCCCCCAAAAATGTGAAAGTCCACAAACAAAAATAGCCATTCAAATTAGGCCATATCTAATCCACTGACACCCTGCATAACCAGAACAAAACGAAAAACAGTCCAGTAAACCTTCGCTAAAAAATAAAATCTGAAAATGTAAAATAAATTGTTGGTAAAATAAAATATCAAATCATTTTCCATGTGCAAAACCTTTTACGTGTGGCACAAAAAGTAAAACAACCATCATACACAAAAACAATTCAGTGGCAATAATTAATCCTGTAAAAACGAAAACAAAGAAATCCACCCTCAAAACAAACTAAATCCACAGAAAATCAGAAAACAAAACTAATACCTTTTAGAAAAATGTAAAACTATAACACACCTAAACTGCATAGGACTATCAAACTTAATACAATTAGGCATACTGCACTCACATTACAAAACTAAGCCAAGGCCCTTTAATAACTAACTCAAAGCACAAAAATACAGTAAACACCAACACTTAACTAACAACCTACACCCTTGTCCACCTAACCACCTTAGAAGTTATACAGAAAGGGCTCTTACCTGTACTGAAACATTACAATGAAGAGCCGCCACGTTTAAGACCCAGAGCCGAACTGCAAAGACAAAGACCGACTACAAAATACAGCAACCAGAAAAAATGGCGGAGAAATTGAAATAAACAAATACTCTACATAGAAACAAATAAAACATATGTATATGATCTTTGTATATTTTAATTTGTAAATGCAAAGAAAGTCAAATTAAAAATGTCATTTTTCAAAATATTGTACACAATGCAAATATATAGCAAAAAATACTGATAAATAAAATGTAATTTGTTTACAGTACTTTATATATTCAAAAAACAGTCAATGAAAATGTTAATTATGTCACAAATTGTGAAAAAATATCTATAAATACAATGTTAAGAAAATAATATAATTGCCACAAAAATTTTATATGTAAATTACTTTTTTTATTATACAAAGTGAAAATACCTTTTTCCTTATATTGAATTTTATTTATCAATAAACATTTTTAAAATATACAGTACATTATTGAAGTAAAATTAAAATAAATGTTACAAAAATGTTTTTATTACAGTCTGACTGAGCAGATAATATTATTCTACACTATAACACCTCTTCAGATCACACGGCATCAACATACTGTCCTATGCTGACAACTCCTAACTGATAGGTCTCCTTGTCAGTGGAGACTTCATGACAAAAAAAAACCCTCATCATCTGCATGACCACGGTAGCCACCTGGATGAGATCCAACTGCCTCAAGTTCAACTCAGACAAAATGAATTAATGATCTTGGGAAGGGAAACCTCTGCTTGTAGCTCTACCTGGTGACTGGCAGACCTCTACTCCTCACCTACCCCCACAGCCCATGCCAGAAATTTAGGAATCATCCTAAACAACAAGCTCTACATGACAGCCCAGGGAAATAGAGTGACTTCCACCTGTTTCCAAATCCAGAGGATGCTGTGAAAAGTCTCCAAGTGGTGACCAGAGAATACTAGGAAAATGGTCACACAGGCTCTGATAACCAGCAGACTTGACTACAGGAATGCACTCTACACAGGAATCACCATACAGCTCCTGAACAGAATCCAAACAATCCAAAACACTGCTGCATGACTCATTCTCAACCTACTTCACTGCACCAACATAACCCCACAAATCAAGGAGCTTCACTGTCTCCCCATACACAAACACACTCAGTACAAACTCCTCATATAGACATTTAAGGCATTACACAACACAGGCCCTGCCTACCTCATCAGCTGTGTACCCTTGCACCAACTTCCCAGACATCCGTGCTCAGTCAGACTCTCACTAGCACATGTAGCCCACAAACACAAAAATAGAGCCGGAGGTCACACTTTCTCGCACATCTCCCTCAAAACATGTAACAACCTCCATCATCACATCAGAACCTTCTCATGGCTTCTTGAGTTCTGCAAGAAGCTGAAGACCTGGCTTGGGAGAAGGAGACTACCCACCTGCAAAGCACCTGGATATCCTCACAGGTGATAAGCGTGCTATACAAATTGTCATAACATTGCAACTGAAAACTAAACTACACTGGGGAAAGTATTGGACTCTAAGGGGTTTGCGATTTACTATTCCAATTCCAAACTTAACCACATTGGGGCAAATGTGGGACTTTGTTGGGGGTACATTTACTATTCCCACTTCAATCTTAGGCACCCAGGAGAACGTGTTAGACTCTGGGAGGGTGAGATTCACTATTCCCCACTACAAACGTAGCCACACTGGGGAAAGTGTTAGACTCTGGTTGGGTTTAATTTAGCATTTCCAATCCGAACCTACACACAGAGGGAAAGTGTTGTACGTTGAACTTTGGGGGTGCCAGATTAACTATTCCCACCCGCATTCTTCACCTCACTGGGGAAAGTGTATGGGGTAGATTTACTATTCCCACACTAAACATAACCACGTTAGGGAAAGTACTTGGCTGTGGTAGAAGAGGGGGTAGTTTTCCTAACCCCACTCCAAAGTTAGCAACATTGGGAAAAGTATTGGATTGGGGGAAATGGGGTAGATTTACTAGTCAACTACATAGGAAAAAGTATTAGGCACTTTGAGGTTTGGAATTTACTATTTTAACTTAAAAGTTGGTCACATTAGGTGAAGTGTTGATCTTTCTGATTGGATGTGTTGGGGAGCGGTATAAAATATTATTTCAACTACAACAATTTGAAAAATACAATACAGCCACACAATGTAAACAATAAAAAATCTGCATTTCTCAACATAATTAAAGAATTTGGAACTAAAACATTTTAATAAAAAATAAACAATATTAAACATAAGAAAAATAAAATATTTAGCTAATTACATGAAGTACTAAATAAATGATCTAAAAGTCATAATAAAAATTCAATAGAAAAATGATCACAATAGAAAATGAACTACTTCAAAAAAATATATATCCTAAGTAAAAATATTGTTCAGTAAGACATTTTGTTACAAATATTCATAATTTTGAAACAAAATTATATAAGTTAACACATTTCAAAACTAATATGTAATGGAGAGCAATCAACTAAAAGTTAAATATACCTTTTTAAAAGATTTAAAAACAAATAGCTTTAAATTAGTGTTAAACAATAATAATATAAATCAACTTATGAAAAAAATCAAAAACATATTGACTCATTACTAAATAAAACAATTAAACTACAACTTGCTAAAAAAATACATATCATAGAAAACTATTACCACAGAAACTTACTAAAAACATATGTTTATAATAAAACAAATGTATGACAAATATATAGATTTTTAAAAATAACACTTTGTAGATGAGAGACTTCAAAAATTCATTGTTCACCATTTTTTAAATATTTAATAATCAATAAAAATATAACAAAGTAAAAAAATGAAAGTAATTCCCACCCTACTGCCCTACAACCTATGAAATCCGGTACTAAAACCTTACTGCAAAAAAACGAAAATAAAATACCAAAAAGTTTAAAAAATATAAAAAACAATATGCTAAATAATATTATACATTATACAAAAAACAATAATATGTCATATTCAGAGACTCAATGTTATTAACAAAGATGTTTAACATAAAATATATTCTTAACTGCGATAGTGTGCTCCACAACATTTTTGACATCTCATTATTTGTGTAACGATATTTAATGCTAACAATATTTTTTAAACATTAATGTCGAAGTTCCACTACGGATAACATTTTAGTACTGGGTCACCTGTCACACCGAGCGACCCAGCCAGCACAATTACCTCTCTTTTGCTGTTTTGTGGACTACAGTGCAGCATTTGACTGGGTTGATCGAGGGAAACTGTGGGGAAAAACTAGACTCCTGGGGAATCCCCCAACAGTTACTAAAGGCAATAACACACTACATCAGGGGACCTGGGTCCACATAAAGACCAGCCAATCTACTGTAACAGCTAAGGTGCCAACCAATAACGGCCTGAAACTAGGCTGTGTCCTCGCCCCCCTTCTCTTTAATCTTTACACAGCAGACCTGGGAAAAGCCCTGGAAGGCGCAAGTTTATTAACACCAAGGCTGAGGAAAGTGCGGCTCCAAATCCTTCAGTACGCCGACGATATTGTAATAATGGATCACACGCGGACCAGTCTACAGAAAGCTCTCAATGCCCTCCACAGGTATAATCAAAAGAACAACCTCATGGCGAACCAGGAGAAGACCAAGATAATCATCCTTGGGAAGTACCAGCGAAAGAAAACAGCTCAATGGCGCCTAGGCGATCTGCAAATTAAAACATGCACGAGTTATAACTACCTGGGTGTCAGGCTATCGGAAGGGGCAAAACCAGCGGCCCACATAAATTACCTAAGAAGCAAGGGGGCCGGCATCATTTACAGTCTGAGACGCCTAAACCAGCGACTTCACAGTCCGACTGCAGAACCCATCCTGAAAGTTTTAAGAGCAAAACTTGTTCCCTCCCTTAATTATGGTCATCTAGTATTTCCCGGCGCATTTAACAAGCTCCTTACGAACCTCCAAATCTCAGCTTATATGAAGGTTCTAGCTCTCCCTCGACAGGCCAGGAGAGCCAGAGTGAGACTGGAGCTGGGACTCGCCTGCCCGGATATCATTTGCTCTGGGGACATAATAAAATACTACATTAGTACTTTGCGTGCCTCAGCAACCTCACTAAAAGCTCAAATCAAAACAATTTTTGAAGAGGGTGGTTCCCCATGGCAGGTACATTTGGCAGCAGCTACAAGTCTACTTGAAATAGAAGTCCAAAATCTGCACAACCAGGATATCCCGGCCATAGCCTGGAAAAAGACAGTGAACGCACAGGTCAAGAGAATATCATTTGAAAGGGACCTGGAAAGTTTACACTACCAACCCAATCTTTCTACACTGGGAAAACCTCAGCCATACTTTGAGCAAGCTTTGACAGTCCTGGCCCAGAAAAGAATCACCTACATGAGACTTCTCGCACTGCCCATCGTGGACTTCAATCCATCCTGGGCCCGGCATGACAACTCAACCGCCTGTCGTCTATGTAGCTACCATCGTGAATCTTGTCTTCACCTGCTGTGTTGCTGCCCAAAGTTGGCAAGAGAGCGGCACTGCCTGGTACTCCGAATTTGCAGGTCTCACGGCTTTAGACGATGCAGAGAAGTCTCAGATCTAAGCTTCTTTGCCAACACAGCACAAATAGTGGCCCGACTAGGGAAATTCATAGATGCAATCCGGGCTGCACTGACACAAACCACTAAAGTCACAAGTTGCAATCAGTTGGCCACCAAGCCAGAGTGATTATGACTAAACAGTCCACAAAGCAAAATATCAGTCCCGTGTCTACAACATATTCAGAGTCCTGCCTCGGATTCCATTCAACACAAATCCCAGGCACACAAGGCAACAAAAACGATCAAGACTAGAGAACTAAACAAGCATGTCAGACAAGCTAATCCAGGTACCTGGCACCGAAACGAGGAAAATTATGTTGTTTTAAATGTTTAGTCACCATAAAATGAACATTAATTTTATTGGGCATAGGGCCCACCTAAAGGACGTGCAAACTGGGTTCCCAGACGCAGGAGCCATCCCTGTGCACCAGCACTTTAGTTTTAGTTCGGACAATTGCTTCTACTGTTTTATAGCTTTTAGCAAACTCAGTTAGCCCTGTAACTTTTCCTTTTTCTATTCCTTCTTTATACATGGAAAATGTAGTATATTGTAATGATTTTAATTAATTGAACAATAAAGAAGCACTCATGCATGCTATTAATGTCGAACACCACTTCTGCAGGAGGTTGCTTCCCTCTCGCAGCTGCAGGTTAGCTTCAAGGGGCTTCAGTCCAGAGGTTCTGCTTCTTCTAGGAAGGCCAGACACTAGGTGATGCCCCCTTACCTCTGGGAAGCTTACTCACAGGTAGGCATGAGCTCTGGCTACACCGAGTACAAGTCATCTGAGTACTCTGTGGAGCACGCCCTTTCTTGGTTGAAGATAACTCGGAACTGGAAAAACAAGTGGGTTAGTGCCTCCCCCCACAAGTTTGGGTTGCTTATCTTTTCATCCGTCCTCTCCAGGCTCCATTCCAGATGTAGCCTTTGTGCAGAGTAATGGTCCTCGCAGCAGTATAGTCTCTAGCCTAGAGTACCCACAACAAAGGCCGAAGGAGGTGTGAGCTTTCTGCACCTAGCTCATCAACAAACACACCGACAGTGATAAGGACAGAAACAAAAGACTGGCCTCACAAAAACACAGTCCCATCCTTCATCTCCACCATCTACTCAATGGCAGTGGTCTATGAAGACTTACCAGCAGCCCCTCAGCAAAATGACCTAATTAAATTTCACTTCCTCATTGCAGCATTAAGGTTTCCTTCCTCCAGCTTCTAGAATGACGGCACTACACTTCTTCAGCTCCATCTTGTGCAAAGGGAATAGGTCAAGGCCTTCCAGAATTGAACTTGTGGTCCTCCATTACTTTGACTCCCTCATACACATACTGTCTGCACCACCCAGGACACATACACAAATAACATGAATGTCAAACTGGTTCTGCGATCTCCTCAGAAGCAGATGAACTAACCCCCAAATCCCTCTCACCGCTGCCAGCGACAGGTTTTCAACTCTGCCACTGACTCCAGTTCGGGGGGAAGGGGAATGGGAAGATAAACAAGAGAGACTGCCTCAGGTTCTGGCCCTCCTTCTGGAATTCTTCTTGGAGCCTGCAAATTAAGCATAAACAATTACAGCCTCCCTGAAGCTACTCTAATAATCAAGTTTATTCTAATGAATATGTATGTATGTTTATATCTTTCTATTACCTGTATTAGTCTGAGGATTAGCCTCTGTCTATGTGTATTGCATCACTTGATCGATTGGCAGAACAGATGGAACACTCTGCTCGATTGTAATACTCTTTTTCTGAGTTGTTAGATTGTTGAATATTAATCAGTTCAAAATTAAACGATTTTCAATCAATTCTTAAGAGTATTTTAAAAGTCTTTTGTATGCTTCACCAAAAGGAATACTGGTGATAATGAACTTTCTTTTCCTGACTGTCCTCTGGTTATTTTAGTCTCAAAATAGTTCATTCCTGCGCTTGCGGCTTGGTGTTGCAGATGAAACGGAGTTGCGGATTTACTTAGAAGAACAATCACAGCGCTATGTTATGAACTTGAGTTATTTGAGGTGATTCAAGCTCAATAGAATTAACAGCTCTGATAACCTCTCCACTGTGCTCTAAGAACAACAGGCGCCTTTGCTCGCGCACCTGCAAGCCTCCTCGCTCTTACTTGAAATATCGGAGAATGCCTCTCTTCACTGAGGCGCTCTCTGCTCCGATACTGATCTCCCTCGACGAAGACCTCCAACGGGTGACAGAACTCTCTAAGGACCGCACGGAAAGAACTGAGAATGCGGCTCCAGAGAGAAAGGAAAACAAGAACACTGCCTTCACTCAAAGGTTAAATTGACACATGGCGGATGCCCTATGTCTAATTTAATAACTACGAACTAGAAGTCTGGGCTAAAATTATCGCTGAAGTAATTCCTGTGAAGAGCGCTTAAGAACGCTGCTGCTGCTGTGAGGAATTCAGTTGAAGTGCGCCGCGCGTAGCTCGTGCAGGCGCATTGTTGCCGCTTGAGAGTCTCGAGTCATAACAACTAGACCGAGAACCCAAGCAGGAAACGAGCACAAGCAACACTTTTTCTCCGCTGCATGAGGCTCCCAATTTGAATAGTATGGAGCGCAATGAAGCCTTTCAACTCGGACCAAACCATCTCCAACGAGGATATTTACCAGCACTTTGCTTTTTCTCAGTCCTTCTTAGATAAGCACTGGCACAAGAAAGAGGGTTCTTGACAATGAACTTGGGATGTAAGCACAAAGTTTTGGGTTACTGCCTAGAAGCAGAGCTTTACATGAGTGGTTCAGTATGCTTCCACTTTAGAGAACTAGATAAAAAGGGCTTATTATAACTACTGATTCACAAAACACATTGGGGCCGATTCCGATCTCGGCCGGTAGGGCTCCGAATCGGATTCGGATTTACCGGATCCGATTCGGAGCCCTGTTTCCCGACCGAATCGTACGCGGGTCCGGCCGAGCGAGTACGATGCAGGCACCCGCGAAATCTCCGACCGACTCGAACGCGGCTTCAACACACTCCGACCGACTCGCATGGACACGACTCGCACCGCGCTATGGAGACGTTTCCCGGCCGGGTAAGTACGATGCGCGCCGCGAGCACTCCGATCGACTCGCGCCATCCGGCTCGAAAAAGCTGTTGGAGCCGGACTTTGGGGGTCCGCGTCGGACCCCCCTGTACGCGTAGGCGCGCGAGTCGCTCACAGGGGGGACCCATGGGTCCCCCCACCTGTGCATGTATGCCGCGATGCGCATCGACGCGTACCCGCTGTAGGGGGCACCCATGACCGCCTCGCACCCATTGAGTCAATGGTAGCCCGCGTACGCGTTGTACGACCGGCTCCCATTGACTTCAATGGGAGTCCGACCGACTCGAGTCCGATGGCATGCGTGCGCATCGTACTCGTTCGGTCGGACTGCCAGAGTCCGATTCGGTCAGAAATCTCTCCGGGTCCGGCTCGGTGGGAGAGATTTCCGGCCCGAATCGGAATCGGCCCCATTATGCTGCCACTACCACTCTACATATTAAACCAATTACATGGATGTTAGTCCACTGTCAGTTAGATGCAGGCAAGCTTGGTGCACCCCTTCAGGTCCCAGGACCACGTTAATGTCAAGGGCTAGACATAGCCTTCGCTTCATACTAGATTAGCATGAGGTTGGGGCAAAAACCAATATTAGCATACCAATACTAGGAGTCAGGCCCTCAGGACAGTGGAACATGATGTACGCCATGGAGGGAGCATTCCCATTCCAACATGGTGTGTCTTGTGTGTAATATTGACAAATGACTAAAGCTGACTTTGGCAAGACCTAAAAAGAAGAATGAAAAAATACTATTATTTCTAAACCGACTGCATCATAGCACTTGAAACTGCATATGTGCTAGAGTCATAGTCTTCAATATATCAGTTGAAGGTGGGTGGAAGACTGGACTAGAGTGAACCCCAGAATCTCTCTCTATTGTCGTCACCTATATAATGTTGTAAAGTTTCATGAAATGAGCCCCAACTTATTTCAAAACTATCTTCCTTGTCATGCAATCGGTATAGAATGCTCTCAAAAGAGAATAATTTGGCTATTTCCCTCACCATTTGTTGTGGAGAATGGCCAGAGATTACTCCATTCCAAACAGGCAGTTTAAACTGATGTGCCGCCAAAAGGGTGGACACTGTCTCTCCAAGCATTTTTGGAATGCTTAAGGGAACTTGAATGGGCATGCAGAAGGGATATGCATGGGTATTGAGGTATAGTTTTCCACAAGGTAGACTAAAAGCATTTGCTATCTCTGATCCCAGTATGCGACAGAGCAGAACTTTTACTGATAATGCATACTATATCATAATGAGACTCTACACCTCTCCAAAATTTGACATCCTCAGATAAGCCAGCATTATGAAGTTTAAGTAGTGACCTGTGCAAAAAGTGTCACATTTGAAATTGTATGAACATTTTCTTGACTTACCTGATGCCTTCTGTCATGTTATGAGTAGGCCCGGACAGACTTTTAATCATACCAGCTTAATTTGCTGTCACCGATTTGTCCCAGCAGACCACATTTGCACAGGAAAATCAGCAAGAGGATGACAGCCTGGACTCTCAGAAGTAGGAGACAGAGCAGTAAGCTGAGTTTGCTACATAGCAGAATGTGGTTGGGACAGCTCTTTCATTGGACACAGCAGCATCATGATCTCCGATGAAGGGAAAAAAAGAGCACTCCCCCCATTTTCTCCAAGGCCCCCTTCTGATGATCTTGACATGAATTGGAACCCAACCGAGATCCACCACAAGAGAAGAGGGGAAAGGAATGTTCTTGAAAGCCTTAAAAGTGAGGAAGGTGATGATGAGCCATTGATTGTTATTGTGGAGAGTGGCACAGAAGAATTTGTTATATTTCATATAGGTACCCAGATATAGGTCTATGTAACATCATAACCCTTCACCTACATTCTCTCCTATACTACATATATAACAGATTTGAAGGACTGACCTTTTACCCAGTTACAATACTACACACAAGTACGTAGGGTTTTTCCCTGGACACTGGCCTCAAATTATGCATGAGGATTCTTAGTTTCTTGGAATCACAGCATGACCATCATCTCCTGCATAATAACTGTGTATAAAGTTCATTACCAACGTCATCCTAAGTCCGACACTGACCCAGCAAGGTAGAACCCCTGGGGATACCTTAGGGTATATAAACACCACATCTTGCTGAGATAGTTAGAGGAGATCAGGACTTCCTGGCCGACACACTGACGCAAGACGCTGAGGTTCCTGCATGCAGATACTCCAGCTCGCAGTGGTCTGACATCCCCTGCGGGGTGTTCAGCTCGAGACCAGAACGAGGTCCCGCAGTCTCACATCAGGTAATGGGGTTGGCTTTATCCTAGAGGGATTCTTGGCTTTACACCTACTCACATGCTAGGTACACTTAGGTACATCTAGTTAGGGTGCATCATAGGAGTACGCATTTTATTGCCATGTATTCTATATACTTGCCTGTATTTATGATTTTAGCAAAATGGTAGAAACCTACCACCTATTTACTTTCTTAGTGCTTCTACTCATTTATTTATGCTACTGCCTACTGGTGATTTCAGTGCACTTATTTTATGCTAGAATAGCAACTGTTCAATAAATACTTATTGAAAACGTCCCAACCGTTTATTCTGTGCATCTCTCTGAGAACAAGTGTGCACAAGTGACTGAGCGAAAAGTACGTTTCTGTTTCCACGGTCCTGAGGGATCAGGGTTGTCATGTTCGATAGTTGTCAAGAACTATTCTCTCCTTGGTAAGAGGAGGTTATAGTGACATTGCGAGCTAGCTGGTACACAGGCCAACATACCCGGTGGGGGTGTTTGGAATCAGTCTGGACACCAGTCCCGCAGTGTATGTTGTCTAAACGCGCAGATCCTATATAGGTCTTATAGGAACTACACGACATGGCGCCGCTAACATTGGTATTGGCACTTATTTAACAGTCAAATGTGAGTAGTTCAGTCGTGCTATTCTCAGAGACCCCTACTCACATTTCCCCAGAGACGTCTGGAGTGGGAGGGAACAAAATCCGCCGCAGCGGAGTAGGAAAATTCCTATGTATTGACTGTTGGTTTAATCAAGCTTGAAGGATACAGTGTTCCTAATTGTGCATAACACCTTATCTCAGTTCCCTTGAAATGCTCTCCTTTCTAAAAAATAATGACTGAGCAGGGAGACGTAGATGAAGGGAATGCACTAAACTTCACAACAGAAGAAAATGATGCAGATGCAATATAAATTGCAGAGAATGTTAGAAATGCCGTAACCCTAAGACTAGTAGCATATGGTGTTACAATTAGGGGTGGGCAAGTGACTTTCGTGATTGAGGCACACAAATCATATAGAACAGAGGTATTCTACTCATGGATTAGATTCCCGCAGGCAAATGCTTTGACTAAAACATTTCACTACTATGTCGAAGATGACATACCAGACTAATATAGTCCATATGAGGACATTGAAATTCCACTAACTTACCACGAACATTTTTACTGGTTTAAAGGTGCCCTCCCCCATACAAGAAATAGAGTAAGACTCGGCCCGCTCGGAAGAGACGGAGCAACTTGGCCAGTGCTAGCGGCCTACACACTACATCCTGATATTGACACAATGCCAGGAGGAGACTTACTAGTACAGCATAAAGAATTAATAAAACTTTACAGAAACATGACACAGTTTGTGATGAGAACATCACACTTCAGCCAACACAGGCTACACAACCAGGACCAGTCCAAAATAATACAACCAAAATTACACCACAAACACTGCACGCAGTGATGGGTAAAATGCCCACTAAACGTGAACAAATGCCCTTCTGCTTAGCACAAAAAATAACAGCTGGAGGCAGTGTTTCCATTCACTGGTCCTAAGGAAAAGCATAGAATACTGACAATTTGCTTGCCGATGGGGATAGCTCCCTCTATAGAAGATTGTACTTCTTGGGGTACAGTTTTTGCTGCAATATATACCAGGACTCATGGTATCCCTTCTTTAGCTGTAATACCAGATGTAGTAAGACAAATACAGAACGAGTATGGAGCAGAACCTGCTCTAAACTTAGAGATGAAGTTGTTAAATAACTTCGCCCAGGTATCTGCGATAATATTAGCAAATACTAAAGGGAAAGCAGCATCAGTGGCAATACGCCAACATCTGAGATTTCACTCCTTCACAACAGGAGACAGAGCTACCTAAAATAATTGAAACTGCTTATGCGGAATTAGGTAGAGACAGTCTGGGAGCTAGACCTGTAAAACCTCAACTAGTGGGAGGTACAGATAAAGAACAGGCAAAGCAAACACCGGTTTCTTCCAAAAAGAAATGGGACAATAATAAACAGCAAAAGAACAGATCTCACTCCAGGGGAAGGTCTCAACAGGAGCCCCCAGAAAGGAGATATAATCTTAGGAATAGAGATAACATTAAAAAACCTGACCGGTATCAGGACACTGATAGACGTTCCTCTTGTTCCTTTCAGGGTTCATCAAAAAACTCAGAGAGGGAAGGACGGTCAGAACAGATACAAAAAGAGCGTACAAAGCCCAGAGACGGGCAAAGCACTTCGGACTACACTTCAAAGAGAGAAGAAAATCCCAAAGCAAAACCTCAATTTAAAAAGAAGAAGGTAGCAGGTCTCAAAGTTAGACATGCCCAGAATTCTGAGGACTCAACTATTGAACGGGGAATGGGCTCTGACGATGCTAGACAGCACAGCAGAAGTAACAATAGCTCGCCGGAACCTGATCGAATTTCTGGTGACAGCGGAGTTGAGTGAGTATATCATGGTGGAAACACCTGATACTAGGGTGAGTGTCCCGCACAAGTTACATGAAATAACACTTCAAATGGAGGGTGGCAAGCCCAGACAAGTTAAGGGTCTCTTTTGGGAGAACCGGACTTCTGGCTAAAACATCCGATTAGCTGAAAGAGATTGGCTGCCTACTATTGTTATGGAATGCCCAAAGGGGGCAACTGTAATCTTTCCAGCTTTCTCAGACCTAGTCCCAGCACACCCAAGACATACATATGCGCAGGAGTGGGTGGTAGCCCTTGCTCCAGCATTATACTGCAACCACGTAGGGTGGGATGAAGAGTCACCCCACCACGTAACACTAATAAATACAAACACAACTCCACAAAGACAGTATCCCATAAAACAGGAAGCTAAAAAACAGGTCAGGGAGATCTTAGATCAACTTGAATACCAACGTGTAATTGAACCATGCACCTCATCAAAGAATAATAATTTGTTTCCCGTAATGAAACCCAACAATTCATATCGTCTAGTTTTAGACTATAGACACCTGAACTCGTGTACGAAAACATTTGCAGTCCAGAATGCACATAGTGCCGCATTAATGAATAACATTGAGCGGAAAAAATACAAAACAACATTAGATATCTCAAATGGATTTTTCTGCCAAAACATAGCACCTGAAAGCAGATATTTGACAGCCTTCTCAGCGCTAGGGTCCTTGCGTCAATTTTGTCGACTCCCCCAAGGGTATAAGAATAGCCCGGGGTTATTCTCAAGGAGGGTAACAGAGTTACTACAGAATTTGGATGAAGAAGCATTATCCTATGTAGATGATATTTATCTGAAGGATGATGACTTAGAGGAACACTTGGGCAGGGTGAGCACCATAATTTTGGGTTTCGCCTCTGAGGGCTACAAATTTAATTTTTTTTAAAAATTGAAAATAGCCCACCTCAATGTCCTATTTTTGGGATATGAGCTTTCAAGTGAAGGCAAAAGCCTGGCAGCCCACTTTTTAGAAAAGTGTGTACTGCTACAACCTCCAAAATCATTAAAAATTTACAGTCCATACTGGGATTTTTGAATTTTGGCAGAACATACATTTTGGATTACGCAGAGAGAGTAAAACCTTTCTACGACCTAATAAGACCTGACTTTTCAGATGGACACAGGAACACACAAATTTCCTTTGTTCCCTACAAGCTGATATGATATCATCAAAACACTTACAGACAAGCGTAAACGTACGCAACCTAGTGATCCGCGTTGTCGCAGGTCTATCAGGGTACACTTAACCTTCAATGAAGGTGAAACTGTACCAATTGCATATAAATCGCATTTGTACACTAACGCAGAAATGCGTTTTGCACCCACAGAAAATTTTTTGACAGCAGTACAGACTGCTGTAGTGAGAGAAAGAGCACTGGCTCAGGGGAAATGAATAATTGTCGTGACCCCGGTACCTGCCTTAGAGGCTGCCACAAAGGCAAGTGTCCCAAATGCTAAAGCGTTACATCCAAGATGGATACAAAGGGGTAATTCACTCACTGCAACAGATGTAGAATACAGATATGACCAGAGTCTAAAAACACAAGCATTCCTGAAATATGAACAAGAATATCCTCTACCAAATGAAATAATGCCTCTAGATCAGTATGAATACATTATTTATACTGATGGATCTGCTCAACCGGCCATAGGGAGTAAGCAACAATATAGTGCAGCATGCGCTATTGTAAAAGGTAGGATGCAGGACGGCAAGTTCTGTCCAAGCTGTACAAAAACGCAGTCTCTAGGAGACTGCACGGCTCAGTTGGCAGAATTAAAAGCACAACTACTGGCATTGATAAATACGGATCCAGAATTCCACACACTAATAGTGTGTGATTCCTTTTACTGTGTCCAGTCTTACAATGAATACCTCCACAAAATGGGTTCAGAGATTCAAAAGGTGGCACAATCAAACATAGGAAACTATGGGAACAGGTAGCAGAGTTGAAGAACAAACTACCAAGGGCTCACGTGATACACACACTGAGTCATCAACGTGATGGCGTTCACGTTGAAGGGAATTCATTGGCTGATGAAGCCGCGAAGGGGGCAGTACACACTCCGTCCGTAGCTGCAATCACGCGTTCAAAAATGAGGATAGATGTAGTACAATGGTAGCTGTGATTGCTTCACGCAATAACAGCAAAGCACTACCTAAAGGTTTTCCACTCAAGTACTCCTACAAGTTAGATGCAAACAACGTTCCATTTGCTCAGATTCCTGGAGTGGGGGATAGAGTAATACCAAACACGGATCACAGGTTAGGTTTAATCTTGGCAGCACACGAGGGTCTGGGTTCTGCGCACGCAGGAGTTACTGCGACAGTTTCTTTACTGAAACAACACTATTGGTGGCCAGGGTTAACAAAGCAGACCAAAGACTTCGTCTTAAAGTGCAATATCTGTCAACAGATAAAAGGGTCCACCGTAGCTCGCCCAGCGCAGAGACCATTGTTAATATCAGATAGACCACTCGCGTGCATTTACCTTGACTACTGCGGCCCCTTACAATCTGACGGAGCTTACAAGTATATCATGGTGGCAGTGGATTCCTGTTCAAGATTCTAATGGGTATGGCCCCAGCGCCCGGATGATGCCCGAACTGTTATAAAAGATTTGCGAGTCTTCATAGGGACATACGCAGTTGGCACATTACATTCTGACCGTGGCCCCGCGTTCAGCTCTAGGGCTTACAAGGAAGCCATGGGAAGTTTGGGTGTAGCATTGCGGTACTCCTCTCCGTACCATCCAGAGGGAAATTTGGTTGTGGAGAGGAAAAACCGGGACTTAAAGCAATCTTTAATAGCTAGGGTATTAGGCTCGGATGGTAGTTGGGTCAATCATCTATATAGGGTCCAGCGAGCCCTTAATAACCAGCCAAGAAGCTCTCTAGTGGGTGCCACTCCTTTCAAGGTCCTGTTTGGGACAAGAATGCGGTACCTGATCTCGATTGTGAAGGCACAGTGGCGGATGAAAAACCGTTTGACATCAATAAACCTTTGGCTGTTTTACAGGATCTGAATGAATCCAGAGCCTCCTTAAGTAACGTCGAGACAAAAAGAACACCCACTGGGGAAGTCAAGTCAGCCACGGCAAGACCTGCCTGGATTCCGAAAGTTGGGGATCTTGTCAGAGAAAAGATTGTGGACAAAAAAGAATTCGGGCCATCCTATCGAAAGCCTGTACCTGTCCTGGTCGTTGAAGGATCAAGAACTGTACTTTTACCGCCTCTTGCCAGAAAAGAGATTCGTCTCAATCGACCTGATCAAACCACACTATGTGGCCGATACTAAGTAGCAGGCCTTGTGGGCTCCTGAGTAGCCAACGTCCTCCTCTCGCTACAATACAGGAAGTTCAAACAGAAAGACTCATAACATTTGAAGAGTCACCTTTACAAAGCAACGGAATCGATAATGCAATGGAACTAGTTCCCCTTGACACGAACTTTCAAAATCAAAGTGAAAGACAAATTTCGATTCAACCTAATAAGGATGTCTATGTCAACATGCCTCTTCAAGAGCAATCTACAAGTTCAACAAAACCTGCTGAGCTACCAAAAATAGATCGAACTGCATCTGGCTATTTCATCGACACCTTTTCATTGGATCTAAGTGAACCTGAAATGACACCAGCCCAATTTTCTCACAAACAACGGATCTAAGACTTTAACTTTCTTAGAAGGACTTATTTAGTATCACCGTGGCTAGAACTTTGGATAATCACAGGTATATTATTTTTTCTTTTTTGGTTAGGATTAGTAATCACTTTCCACTTGCTCATCAATGGAACTTATCTTCAACAGAGCTCTGCAAAGTCAGAAGTAAACTTAATTTTAAAACCTCATGTTTCATCTCATCGTGAACAAAGAGACTTGTCCTTCGTGAACATTTCAGCAGTTCCTATACCCGATGGTATAGTGTGGGACAAGGTAAATTATTATATTTTTGGACCGACCGAGCTTTTAAAGATTCCCCATTTGTTAAAATTTCATTGAACGATATCATTACCTCCAGTACATTTTCTGATGATTGGGATTTTGAAACTGTTAATAACTTTTTGTCTGATTTGGAACAATCTGCCGCATTTTCTAGCACTGAAAAGTTAGAGGACACATCAGATTTTGACAAAATGTATTGTTACCAACATTATGGTCATCATTTCTTGCATTAATCTAGCAAACCTAGAAATGTTTTCACATACCACCAGTGGGAACATTGCCCTACACCACCGAAAGGTAGTTCAAAAACATTTGCACAGAAATTCTCATATTTTTCAGGGTTTAACACTTCTGACCCAACTTCGTACTATTATAAGGTTGCACCTATATCTGCACAGAAAAATATGTTAAACACCAAACAGATTTACTCTGCTTCCTTTATCACCCAGCTGTCTGAGCAGGGTTTTGACTTCTGGATGGACACTGTAGACTGGAAATCAATCTGAGGTTCTAGGGACTGGCATGTCCAGGGAACAGAAGGACTATTTAGAGAATGCCTCATTCCACAGCAGATGATTTTTCTGAATGACACTGTGCAACAGACTTCCTGTCTTGGACTAGCCAAGAATAAGGACTTGAACACACCTCAAATTCCAACACCTTTAAACACAGAGGGGAATTTTACATCAGAAAGAGGGGCTAAGTTGGATAACATATTGCAATACAATAGATCAGACCCAATTGGAAGGGATGGTTGGTTTGGCCTACTGACACAAACAGATGTCAGGAAAGATTCAGGGGTACCACCGAAGGGTTTAGTATCCACAGACCAGATCCACGTTATGTACAACGAGAACATCCGGGGGTAGTGGCATCATACAGTGTTGGGAAGTTGTGCCTTGACTGGCTAAAGACCTCAACACTACCCCAGGTGAAACAACACTTGTCCTTACTCACAGAGGATGTGGACCTACGGGATTTTTTATTAGGTCCCAGAAAACCACGTCAGAAGCGTTTTTTGTATGCTGTCTATAACGAAATCTGGAAAATCTCCCAACAAGAAGCTGCAGAGAAATTAAGAGAAATAGATAGAGTTAAATTAGAAAAGGCGTTAGCCGTAGTTGACAATGGTATGACTACATTAACATCCAGGATATATTCACTGGGCAACATTGTATCGTCTGCTATCAATGTAATAGAACAGGATTTGTCCATATTGCAACACGGACAGTCGCAGTTACGTTCTATTATTTTGTTAAGCTGGACGCTGCAGTTATTGTACGCCGGTTATGTGCCTTGGCATTTTATCAACATGACGTCATTATTTTCTGCTTACAATCTAACAGAAAAACAGCTGAAAACGGCACAGAGGGGAGCAAAATATACAATGCCGCCTATTGAGAAACTGGATAGGTTACCCTTTACTGTGGCAGTCACCGTCCACAGAGTGGTTAATCCACGGCCATATAACATTACCGGTCGCAACTTTCCAGTTTCAATATTGCCTAGAACAACAACAGGCAGGCAGATATGAGAAGATGGGTAAGGAACTCATCAGGGAATCCTGGGATTCACCATACAGATTTCGATGCAGTAGTGGGGATCTGGAAGTGTTTCTAAGTGGAACTAACTGCGAGAACACTTTGTGGATCTCTCATATGCCAGGATATTATGCTACACGGGGCTTGTAATGGGTCTGTGGCGAACTTGTCCTGTCATTTGAGGGGTACCCCGGCAGCTGTGATTAATGCAGTATTCAGGCTTCTCTCGAATGGGAGTTACTTGATGCTGAATGATCAAGGTTGCTGTGGGATGCTTCCGGGCATTGCATATCTAGTCACCGTGAGCTCCAGGGTTACTTGCTGTATGCAAGTATTGTTTCCACCAACACATACAGTCAGGGAGGCGCCGTTATGGCCTTCGCTAAATGTCCTTTATACGGTTTGATACTCTGAGCAGAATGAAAGTCATGCTTTTACAATGAACCGTGCCCTTAACCTCCGCCCGGGAGACTTTTGATCTCCAGATCGCAAGGTCCTCGGCTGAGATACAGGCACTTATACGTACGAACTGCCCCTTCCATTTCACAGAAATGGTAAGTCGTATCTTTAACATGTCTGATACGACGGGTGTTGTACACCTATTTAAGACCATAGGTTCTGGACTGTTAAACACCTTTCAGACGGTCCTCAGAATTATACCAAACTTTATACACTCCGTCTTTGGAAGCATTTTTGGAGGGCTTCCGCTGATCCTGTTTCTAATAGCAGGAATCCTGATTGTTACCTTTCTGCTACGCAATGGATGTCCCAGCCACCAAGGAGATAGCAACAGCTCTCCTGGAGCGTAAATACCGTGATCGCATGGTACAACATCTGGGCACACCTCGCCTACGGGAACTGAGCGCGTCTTGGTTCCTATCATTTAGACCAGTCTGGATGGACTGTGTCCTACCTGTTCTCCGATGCCTGTTCTGCAGAGAAGAATGCGTGTTGGACCTCTGTCTGACACTTCCATCGGTTGCGCCACCGGACGTTGATGCCTTACTGGACCCGATAACAGCCCATGTTCTGCAGTGTCCTCAGCGCATTCCCATGTTGTTGGCAGCATTCTTAGAGCCACCACAGGTAGTTTCTGCTCCTGTTGGTATGGACACCGGCTCCTCCAACACTCAGGCCTTGGATGTGGCACAGGCTGCCCCGGCACCTGCTGCAGGCAGTACGGAAGATCATCTGTGCTCAATTGACATGCTTTGTGAGCTGTTACAGGGATTGTCAGCTGCATATGCAGACAGCAGCAATGTTGCGTCTACCAGCAAGGACACAAACATTTGGCATGTCGTACGCTGGGAAGACTTCGCTTTCTAATTTTTTTCTTCTTCTCGAAATTCCAAATTGAAACCTTTTGGCCTGCATGGCTTTCAAATGCTTGTAGTTGTTCGGACTATATGAACGGACACTTTAGAGCCACTACCTGAATGATTCTTTTTTTTAGAACACTTTTAAAGGGTTTTTAACGTTTTTTTAACTTCTCTTAAAAATGTTTTT
Organism: Calotriton arnoldi; assembly: GCA_963921515.1. NCBI lineage: Eukaryota > Metazoa > Chordata > Amphibia > Caudata > Salamandridae > Calotriton > Calotriton arnoldi. The sequence continues at coordinate 2,192,697 of CAWUFW010001260.1, read as the reverse complement.
ATTTGTTGCGTACCAACCTCTAGACGCCTTGGTAGTACACTAGATTTTAGTAATGTCATCCAGTAGGATGAGGAGTGGGTGTTCTAAATCATATAGGTACCCCGATATAGGTCTAGATAACATAACCCTTCACCTACATTCTCTCCTATACTACATATATAACGGATTTGAAGGACTGACCTTTTACCCAGTTACAATACTACACACAAGTACGTAGGGTTTTTCCCTTGACACTGGCCTCAAATTATGCATGTGGATTCTTAGTTTCTTGGAATCACAGCAGGACCATCATCTCCTGCATAATAACTGTGTATAAAGGTCATTCCTGATGTCATCCTACGTCCGACACTGACACAGCAAGGTAAAACCCCTGGGGATACCTTAGGGTATATAAACACCACATCTTGCTGAGATAGTTAGAGGAGATCAGGACTTCCTGGCCGACACACTGATGCAAGATGCTGAGGTTCCTGCATGCAGATACTCCAGCTCGCAGTGGTCCGACATCCCTTGCGGGGTGTTCAGCTCGAGACCAGAACGAGGTCCCACAGTCTCACATCAGGTAATGGGGTTGGCTTTGTCCTAGAGGAATTCTTGGCTTTACACCTACTCACATGCTAGGTACACTTAGGTACATCTAGTTAGGGTGCATCGTAGGAGTACGCATTTTATTGCCATGTATTCTATATACTTGCCTGTATTTATGATTTTAGCAAAATGGTAGAAACCTACCACCTGTTTACTTTCTTAGTGCTTCTACTCATTTATTTATGCTACTGTCTACTAGTGATTTCAGTGCACTTATTTTACGCTAGAATAACGACTGTTCAATATATACTTATTGAAAACGTCCCAAACGTTTATTCTGTGTATCTTTCTGGGAACAAGTGAGCACGAGTGACTGAGCGAAAAGTAAGTTACTGTTTCCACGGTCCTGAGGGATCAGGGTTGTCATGTTTGATAGTTGCCAAGAACTATTCTCTCCTTGGTAAGAGGAGGTTATAGTGGCATTGCGAGCTAGCTGGTACACAGGCCAACATACCCGGTGGGGTGTCTGGAATCAGTCTGGACACCAGTCCCGCAGTGTATGTTATCTAAACGCGCAGATTCTATATAAGTCTTATAGGAACTACACAACCTCTATTCACCCTGCTCTGAGTCATGCAGTAACACCAAATCTGCTTGCTTCCATTTTTTCAAAAGGCCCCTAAAACCTGGAGAAACCTCCTTCCTTACCACCGTCACATCCCGCCCTAGAGAAAGGTCAACAGAACCGCCTAGCTTCATCTCAACAAGTTCTTCAGGTATTGGCTCGATAAGATAGCTCTCCTCCACAATTTGGGACTTCATTATGCTTTGAACACTGTGTGATGTGCTCCTCATGCAGGCAATTTGCCACAAAAAAGTTTGTTCTGGTAAGCTAGGCAGACATTATGGTACCAGGAGCAAACTGGCCCATCGAAAATCTCAACACTAAATCATGTGGGAAGAGCAAGTCAAAAACACAGCTGGTGCTGGTAACAGAGAAGAAGAAATTCAACTGATAGAAGGTGGTGGTGAGGAAGAAGGGGATGTCAGCATCTTTTGAAGCAGCCCTGTAGACTCACTTGTAAAGTGCAATCATCACCTGCAGGAATCTTAGAATGGCACAAGGAACAAAGTGGTACAGTCACCCCAAAGTGCCCAAGCAGCCTAACTACTTCCCGTAGGTCACTTGCAAGATAACATATAGAAACAATCACAACAACCAAATATCAAGGCTATGTTCACCAAGGGGTTACCTTAGGCCTGGGCGTAGTTTGCGGAGTTTTGCTACGCGGAACTCCGCGAAGTTACAAAAAAACTCTGCGAAGTTCCACGAGTGGCGGAGTGCAGTGCGAACTGCAGTTTGTGCTGGTATTCCTGGCGCTCGGGTAGAAATTCTACCCGAGCGGCAGCTCATGCTCGCAAACTTACCGTTTGTGATCGCGAACTTACCGTTCACGATCGCGAGCGACGGAAAAACTCTGCTGCACATCGCGAAGTGGAGTTTTCTGCACTCCGCGAGCTTCGCGGAGTGCAGAAAACTCTGCAAACTCCGCTGACGGAGCGAAGTTCACCGCCCAGGCCTAGTTACCATACCATTATGAGAAAGTTGATTTATACAATGGGAAGCTGGCAAAAATGTTAGCACTTTATCTCCTCCCTTTTTCTTTCATGAGAGTTTTTGAATTTGTGGAGACCCTCTGCCCAAAACAGAAATGGACCTATTTTTCCACTGTTGCTGAACCATCAAGTGCTGCAATTGGTTGGTGAAGCTATTAAGAAAAGTGCTGCTCAGCCCATCCATCCATCTCATGATGGACAGGTGGATCAGTTGTCAAGCAAAAGATTACCTGTGCATCATTGCACACTGGAGCTCCTTCAAGGGAGTGAAGCAACGACTAAATGCTGGTCTCCCCACTGATGATGCTTTTCGGGGTATTCAACGGCATGCAGCAGTTGCAATATTCGCCATGGAGAATTTGCATATATCTGCCAACATCTTCGACGAATATAATATCAATATCAATATAATATAATATCAAAGTCTATGAATGGCTTCAACACAGAGATCACAGCATTGGATTCGTTTCCACCAACAATGGCAGTAATATTGTCACAGCCATGACTGATGGAGCATACTTCAAAGTCCCTTGTTTAGCACACTGCATTAACTTAATTGTGCAGGATTTCCTCAAAGAATCAGAAGTAGTCAATAATATACTGGTCGCTGATTACATAATTTGCACTCATTTTGGTCATTCGTTCAATGACCGTAAGCAGTTGAGGGTCATTCAGCGGGCTACTTCAATACCTGTAAAAGCTCTCATGCAGGAGGTGCCAAAACATTAGAACTCTACCTACTACATGTTGCACCACAGGTTTGAGCACTGCAGGCCTAGCAAATGATTATGTACTTCAAAGGAGAGTAGATGCAGCTGCCAAAGCAGTGACAATAAAGGTGGACACACAGGGCCAGTGGAGTGACTAATCCAAATACTTTTTGAGATTATGCCATGGGAAGTCAGGAGGGAAGAGATTACCAAGAGCCAAGCGATGCCATTGTTGCACCTCCAGCAGGAACATTTACAAAAGGTGGAACAAACATTTAACAATGTCAAAGATGAAGCAACTGCTTTGGTCAACAAGCTAATCATTCGATTGAACACTAATAAAAGGCTGCAAAAAGACATTGTATCTTACCAACAGTACATCTGTGTCTCGGTACTGGATCTATGGTATGATAAAGCTCTCGCCACTTTCAATCCTTACTCAACATTCGATATGTCAATTTACAAGAATTCGATCTTCAGGAGAGTGGGTGATGTAGAAGAAGAACAATTGCAAATGTGATGCCATGGCAGAATTGAAATGTAGCCTCAACCTCCAGAGAGGGCGGTGGTGGTGGCTTGGAGTCCTTCAGAACCATGTAGTCACAACTGCAGCAACATTACCCAGCACCATTGCCTACTGCTACTAAGCAGACAGCAACAGCTTCACTTCCAGCATCTGGAATAGGTTGGTTTCCTATGGCAGGACTTGAATCAGGTGTACAGGAGCAGGCACAGCCAGAGGCAGCACCAATGACAATTGATGACCTATTGGCTTGGGAGAAGGATCACTGGCCAAAACTCATCAGGCAGGCAATCGAGTATCTAGCATGTCCATTGCAGCTTATGCTGGTTATTGTAAATAAACTCAAATGTACGAATGTGCACAGCATAGTCAGTCAAGGAGGACATAGCTATTTTCTTGGGTGGGGCTGACTTCGATGTGAGAGGTTCAACTGTAGACTTTGAAAAGAGTAGTATCATAGTCTTCAGGATCTCCATTTCATTAAAAAACAAGAAGATCCCATCCGTCCCTATCCTTTGTTTCATTTCCATACTGAGCTGCCAGTGAAGATTCAGAAGACTGCACGGCTTATAGGCATTGTGTATTGGTTCCATGAGAAAGACACACACAGGTAAATGGACACCACATTTAGAACAGGTAACTTGCACCAATGAATACCAAATGACGGTAATTCATGTGATGGCTGGGAGATTTTTTATAGGTAAACTAAACTTGATTACTTTACTTGATTGACCTTTTACTGACCTAAGTCAATCATCTCTGTGTTCTTCTGAGACCACTCAGTTTACCTAGACTAGACTAATACTGATTTTGTTTTTCATTTTCTTGTTAAACTGGTCGATGTCTTTTCCGATTAAATCTTAAAGTACTGCTGACAAGGGCAAGAAGAAGGACAAAAGCCTATTTATTTCTATAGAACAAGAGAATGCAAAGTGGCCTACCCCAATGGACTGGAGAGAGGTGCGTTGATTAGGAAAATGCAGACTAGTGGTTCAAGTGGCAAACTAATCAAGTGGATATAGTCTGGATATGTCACATGATGGGCACAGCTAAATGTTTTTATTGTTTAGGTGATCAACCAGGTACATGCAGCTAGTTGTCTGGGCCTGGTGCGAGATTTGCTCCGAGTTAATGGTGCCAACCTATGCTCCGCCCTCTGACTCCTCATGCACCATAATTACCTTGACTCTCCAATACGGTCAATTTGCATTCCACAGCCCTTCTCTCCTGCAAGAAAGCTCCATGGCACTCACACCCAAGATGGATAATGCTAGAATAATGCAGTTGTATGATCCATTTGTATATAGTTTCTTATATATATATATATATATATATATATATATATATATATATATATATCTTTGAACTGTGTTTGTTGTAACTTGGGAGTCTGGGGCAGAAAGACTGTTTGAATTTGGTAAGTGAACTATCATCTCCCTTCCATGACAGATACAACATTCACGGACTTGATGAATTGTGTGTTTGTCCATCTCTCACCTTTCTCTAATTCTCCATACCCATCCATCAATGAAATCCCTAACCCTCTTCCACAAGGTTGTGTAATCTGTTGTGCTATTAGTTTTCATCTTCAACAGATCTCGCACTTGGTGGGCAGATGTGTTCAAAGCTATACCAACTGTTACAGACGGAGATTACCAAAAATTGAAAGTTAGTCCAACCCACCCTTCGTGCCCAGGTAAGAAAGTTATGTTATATAACAATGGTTGGCTAAGGATAAGTATAGTGCACTTTTTTTCACAATATATGGTCCATTGATTCCACTGAAGTAACCTTCCCCATAATCCTCACTCCTGAGACTTGAGGGTGTCATTCTGCTCTAGTAAATAACTCTACACTATGTTGCTAGTTGTTTTATCATGACGATCTCAGTCTTGGATTTGCCATTCACTAACAGTTTTTTTCTATTCTCATGGTCTGTGATGCAGAATGAGAATTTAGATTCTCCAAGTATGTGATGAGAGAATCTGGATTTCATTAAAGACATGGAGGCTGGCATTATGCATATATCTTTATTGCCAGCTCCTTGCAGCACTTCAAAGCAAAACAGAACACACACAAAAAACTCCAAAACTAGAATGTCTCTGTAATCTATATAACCCTCCTGACAGCAGCCAGCTTCCTCTTTTAAGCTGCTCCGTTTCCATAACCTGAAACTTCTTGTACACGTGTTCAAACTCATCACTCAGATTCCTTTCCTTCCTTTATTGTGCATCAGCAAGAAAAAATAAACATACGACCAATATACATAGTTCTTTCAACTATTATCTTTTTCACGTTTCACAACATTGTCAGGTTACACTATAAACCCTTACCCTACTCCCTAAAAACATTTTCCGGAAGGGAGGGATAATGCCAGCCTTCGTGTCCTTAATGAAATCCAGCCTCTCTCATCACATACTTGGAGAATCTAAATTTCATATCAAGACCGGAGGCTGGCATTATGCAAGTTCAAAGCTGTACCAACACCACAGAAGATACATGTTTCATAGGCTTGAAGTAAAACCTTGCAAAAATACCCGCATTAGACCAGTCAGCTACCTTCAAAATCTTGCCATAGCTCCCCTTACTGAATGAGCACCAAACTTTTGCAAATCAACATCTGACTCAAGCATACAGCATCGTACCCAACGAGCTATTGTTGCAGAACTCACCGGATTAAAAGGCCTAACATAAGAAATTAACAGTTGACTCACTCCATCTCTTCTGAAATCTTCCATTCTGCTTACATACTCCTGCAAACATCTCACCATGCAAGGTTTTGGATGGTCATCAAATTTTGGATAAAAAAATTAGAAGTCATTGTCTTTGCACGCCTCATAATCTGAAATACCACTCCATCTGGACTATAAAGCCTATTACTTATCTCCAAAGCTCTTACATCTGAAACTTTCCTGAAAGAGATTAAGCACAACAAAGTTGCCATCTTACCGGACAACTGAGATAAATTAAATACCTATTTGCTGTCCACCCTTCAAACAACTTCAAAATCAAGTTAGCATCCCGCAAACAAGTGCATATTGACCTACGAAGTCACTGTATCTCGATACCCTTCATTATTCTACAAATTACTGGGTCTCTACCTATTCAACAACCTCCTACAAGAGAATGACCTGCTGCTACTGAAGATATGTAACAATTTATAGTCCTATTACTGAAACCTTTTCCAAATAATAACGACAAAACATTTGAAAGCTCTAAAGCAGATGCCTCCACGGGATCCAAATCCCTCTCCAAGCACCAATAGACCCATTTCTTCCAACATATCTCTTCCTAGTGGCTGGAGCCCAAGACTCCCTGAGCAACTCCTGAGCCTGTTGTGAAAGCCCCACAAATTGGTTTCCCTCCCTGAAATCTTTCAAACAAGAAGGCTCAACGCCACCTCTAAACCAAAGGATGCAGCTCTCCCTCTGGCTCTAACAGCTCCCCTGGTTCTGGAATCAGAAAGGGTTCCTTTAGTGTTAATTCTAAAAAAAAAAAACGAAACCACGGTTGAGCTGTCCAAAAAGGTGTCACCAGAACTAACTGACATCCCTGCTTCATGACCTTCAAAAGTACCCTCTGAATTATCCAAATGGGGGAAAAGCATATCCTCGAACCATCCTCCAATCCTGTTGAAAAGCATCCACCTCCTCTGCTTGTGGATCCGGCCTCCAACTGTAGTAACTTAAAAGTCAGTCTTGATGCAAAGCAATCCACCTCTAGGGGACCCCCATATTTGATCTATTCTCTGGAAGAACTGAACATTCAGCTCCAATCGCTATACTATGAGATATCTTGAATTTCAATCTGCCACCACATTGTCCAGTCCTGGAAGATACTCTGCCTGTTATCCAATCTTTTGTTCTAGACAAAAACTCCAAATCTGCTTTGCAATCTGAGTCAGATTGCTTGACCTGCTTCCCCCTAAACAGTTTATGTACCATACTGCTGAAACATTGTCCATTTTTAATAAAACATGAATTTTCTCAACACCTTCCCAAAACGTTGTAATGCAAAAAGTCCTGCTCTCATTTCCAACCCATTTATCTGGTCCAAACTCTCTTGCTAAGCCCACCTGCCGCCTGTCTCCTGTTGACCCAGACAAACTCCCCATCCGAAAAGACTTGCATCTGTCTCCAATACATAGTCCGGGCAAATTCCAAAAATCGCACAGCCATTCCATGCATCCAGATTGTCTAACCACAATATCAATTCCTCTCGTGCTTCCACCGAGATATGAGTCAGGTGTCCATACCACAAACCCTTCCTTAATCCTTCTGCCTTTAATCTATGCAAAGCCATGTAAAGCAACGAGCCTGGAAATACTGCCTGTACTGAAGGTGAAAACAAACCAATTACTGATCAAAATACCCAAAGTCTCTTACAGATAAATTACCAAATGAAGATGCTCTCTCAGCGTCTCCTGACTGAGGCTCCTAACTCTGAGACATTATTAAATAATTGCCCAGATACATAATCATGCGTATTCCTTTTTCCCTGAGATATGCAGCCACTGGTCTCATCACCTTCGTGAAACACCAAGGTGCTGACGCCAGTCCAAAAGGGATGCATGTGAACTGATAAAGGACACCTAACCACCTGAATTGTAGAAAATTGTGACTCTACTCCACCCATCATAATTATAAAATACATATCTTTTAAATCCAATTTCACCAACCAATCGTAACTTTGAAAAACGTCCCTTAAAAGATGGATACCATCCATCTTTAAATGTCTAAACTAGAAACCAATTTAATTCCCGCAGATTTATCACGTGCCGCCAGCCCTTGTCCTTTTTGACCAAAAATATTTCACTTACAAAAGTTTGTTCCTCTTCCGAAACTTTCTCCTTAGCCCCTTTTACTAACATCTCTTGCACTTCTGCTGTCCCAAACCGAGAAGGTCTTCCTGGAAAACTATCTTGGCTCTTTTAAGTGTACCAGATTCTCTCTGAACTCTATTGCGCAATCCTGTACTGTGAATAAAACCCATAATTCTCCTGTTAACATTTTCCAATTGCTTACATAATACCTTAACAGTCCCCCAACCTTTCTTTGGGAAAAACCAAAATCTGTCCTCATATCTACCTTGAAATCCTTGTGAGAACTGTGCCCTTCCTCTGGGCTGACGCCCTCTGCTCATTCTTCCTCTTTGTGGATAGAACCCCATAGCAGCCTGAAATCCTCGGAAGGCAGCACATCCTTGTGCTTGGCAATGGGACCTTGTGAATTAACGGCTGGGGAAACGTCCCTTTGCCCCAGCCCGTTCAAAAACACGGCCTACAAAGACTCTTAAGAGAGTACTGCACCTTATCCAGGCTGGTGAAAGTAGACACAAATTTTCCTACACCCTTCACCAAGCCTTCTCCAAATAAATACCTTTTGGGTCTTCTGTAGGCTCTTTCTTGGCAAAATCTCCCAATTTCGGGCTAATTCTCATTAAAATTGCCTTAAGTCTTTCAGTCATCAAAGGCGCATTGGCATTTTGCAAAAAACACACTGCCCTTTGAGACCAATTTAGCAGTAGTTCATTATCCACCTGTACTGAATTAACTCTTGCCTCCTCTGCCATGTCTAGGATACGAGCCAAAGGCCCCATAATATCCAGTAACCTATCTTGGCATTGATTTAAAGCCCTCTCAAGTCCCTTCCTGTGATCACACCCAATTTTAAACAAAAAACTGATGAGGCCAGGATCTAAGTCAGGAGTTGCACATGCTTTGTCTCCAACCACAGGATGAGAGCACTCCGCCCTCATGGCAGCCCATGCTTCTTTTTCGAATGGTCTTTTCACCCATAATTTAATGAAATTCACACCATGAGAAAGCGTCCACCAGTTGGCATGCCTGGGGTGCCTAATCATCTCTGGGCACAACATATCATGTCCTTCTCAATTGTATCCTTGTCCATATCCCAGCCATGGTCGTCATAGTCGTCAAGGAAAAATTTATCATAATCCTCATTGCCATGGTCATGGCTAAATTCATCATCAGGGTTAACCCGATTCTCCTTTGTGCTGCGTGGAACACCCCTGTATACTGTGGCGCTAGGTTCACCTCTCTCACATGGAAAAACTCTGCCACATTGCTCAATATTCTTCATCTTTCTCTTTCCATATCTACTTACCCTAACTCCATCATCCTCCTCCATGGACCAGTACTTGTCCCCAGACACATCTAACTTCCTCTTCCTTTTTAATACTGATTCTAAAACTTCCTTCACTGAGGATCTGACCTCCTCCTGAACCATCTTCCTTAAAGTAATGTCCCCATCTCCTCATTAAGTCTTGCCCTTCTCACTCATCTTATAATTATGTTTTGATATATATATAACTTCAATTTAAAAAACGATTTCACTCCACACACTGAGCCTTTTAAACACTTATTCCCATCTCTCTTTTTATTTATATTATTTTCTCGATCGCTCTCCCCTATTCCACAAATCAAGTCAGAAAAACACCGAAGCAAACTCCGTCAGTTGATCTGACAGTGTGCCCGCATTTCTATGTAAACAAAATTTCTTCCAGCATGACATTGTTGCCTAAACATACGCGGTGACGTCACAAACACAACTACGTAAGCCCAGCAAGAGGAAAAAGCTCTTCCAGGCTCCGTCCTCTATTCTTAAGAGCGAGCTGAACGCCTCCTGTGTGGCGCACAGAATTAAACCACATGAGAAGCAAATGTGAGCCAAGAATGTCTCGCGCTACACCTGCCACAACCGTTGGCCCAAATGAGGCCCAAGGTAAAAACAAACAAATTGCTATTTTTTAAAGTCCCAGAATCAATCGCTAACATCAAATACCTCTTAAACAAACTAATTACCCAAAAATTGTGTTTTCCCTCTATTTCTCTCTTTTGCAAAAATACTTACCACCTAGAATGAAAAAATACAAACTTGCATATTAAACAAACTGTAATGTTCAAACAGTTTTCCACTACTACCATACTTCAACCATGCTCAAATATTCTCAATCATACTGATAAAACGCCCTCTTAAACCCAATGCTTTTAGCAAGGAGCAGCAGATAAAAGAGGAAGATGGCTGCTATCAGTAGGGTTATATAGGTTACAGAGACATTCTAGTTCTGTAGTTTTAGTGTGTGTTCCGTTTTGCTTTGAAGTGCTGTAAAGAGCTGGCAATAAAAGATGTATGCATAATGCCAGCCTCCGATCTTGACAGGAAATCCTTTGACTGGTTCTCAAGCATCTTTCAGAATAAGAAAAACCTTGCTTTTCCTGTGATGTCTTCCCTGTTAGCAGTGGGCCACCACCAGCATAAAGGACCTTTGGATGTAAAAAACCGGCATTGGGGCAACTGGGGGAGATAGCAGACAATTGTTTCTACTCAGGTAAGAAAGAAAGTTCTAAGAACGGGAAGGAGGGATTGTTGTTTTGTCTGTGTTGGCAGACACCTTTATAAGTCAATAGTTACAGAGGACAGTAAGCACACAACTATTACTAATGGAAAGGTGCGTGCTGCTCAGCCTGTTCAAGACATTATATGGGGGACGGTTGAGCATGATCATGGTTAGTTTTCCACCTCTAATTGCAGGGGGGTTGATTGGAGGAGGTAAGATAATCTACCTAACATGGCAAGGGAGTGAGCTCAGGCAGAGAAAAACTTCAACAGGCTTTCCATGTCGGGCTTTTTGACATGGAAAGCCTGTCAGAGATCGAGTATGGGGGCCCCTAGCAGGGTCCCCTTGCCTCTGCGGCCTCTGGTTGGGGGCAGAGGCCGCACCATGCGGCAGGCACCTCATGGTGCCTGCCACACAATGCAGGGATGAACACAGACTGATTCCTGTATGGGAGCTTGTGTTACGGCCAGTTTACAGCTGTAACACGAGCTCCCGTAGAGGATTAGCGTATGCGACCGAACAGTGTTCGGTCGCATCATAATGAGGCAGTAAGGACCACCGACTGGAGGTCGGTGGTCCCATTTTCGAGACGGTGTCGGGCAGGTGCAAGCCCGCCTTACATCATGATAGGCCCCTTAGTGTGTTATTAAAAATGGCTGAGCTGCAAAAAAATCATAGATATTGCCGCAAAAGATTATGGCACATTAAATGTATGCTCTACAAATTATTTGACTATGACATATATTACACAACATTATTGAGCCAACCTGGCGGGCAGCATTTTTTAAAAACATTTGACAACTAACAGCATATCATAATTCTAATCGAACTGCATTATCCTACTTCCTCCTGAGTCCCACCCCGAGTCTCAAAACTGAGTCCCACAGTACACCCTCAATCTCAAATCATTAACAAATATTTTACTCCTGGATTATGGAGCAAGTGAGTATTAGGTAAGGAAAGGTCTAATAAAAGGTCAAGGCTTGGGCTATGTTTAAGTTTGGCTATGGATAGGTTGAGTAATATTGTATACCTTGGGCTTTGTGGTGTGGTTAAATGAAGGTAGAAGACGCAACAGTGTAATGGAAGCTATGAAAAGACCACATTTGAGCAAAAATGGTGAGAGAAATATGGCATACGAGTGGGCACTAGGCAACACACTTTCTTCTCCCAGTTACTTTTAATGGAAGAGAGGCTGAGACAGAAATATAGGAAGTAGGATAAATTAAAAAAGGGCTGGTATCCGGACTTGGAAGCAAGGAACCAATACTTTAACAAATGCAGCAGTTGTCATTGAGAAAATAAAGTGACTTATTACTCATCCCAGCAACCGCTTGGTCCCCCATAGCAAGGTCCTCTGAGCCCTCCGCAGCAGCCTGGAGTGCTTCAGGTTACAGTTTGACAAAAATGTAACAGTAATTTGGAATATCAGTGTCAACCACAGAATTTGCATCAGTTAAGAAAAGACGACCTAGCTAACATGAAATTATTGCTTGCTCGATTAGCATCACTTTGCAAGGTATACTTGACATTTTACAACTTAAGTAGTCAATGCTATAAAACACATTTTAATAATTGAGAGAAATAGATATAATAGGATGAGGAAAACAGCAATTAAAAGGAGGAAATGAATGGAAAGCAGATATGTAAAGGAGGGGTGATATAAAGGTTTCAAAAATGGGGGGAAGAACGTTACAGACATAAGGTCAGCTGTGACAACAGAGGGAATATAAAATAAATATAAAAGAAAACATAGGGAGGTATGCAGGGCTAACGGGAACTAAAAGAGATAATGGGTCGTTGGGGGGAAAATGGAAAATACAGAAGGGCATAATGCATACTAGGTGAGAATTCTTAAAAGTAAGAAATAATAAACATGACTTACCAGCACAGCAGGAATGTCTGTTGTGGAGGCTGTGGCATTGCCCTGGGCTATAGTGGTGGTCTTGGCCCTCTTGGTTCTCTTTGATGGGGTTAGAGGAGGGAAGGTAATGATTGGTAATACTCTCTACAAAAGAGCACTTTACTGGCAAACAGATTTCCTACCCGACTAACCAAAACCTATTCCTCCCAGCATAGTTCCTCGTCCTACACATTCTTTTCGACTAATGAATTTGCTCCTCTGCTCAATTCATACACTTTTGCCAGTTTGAAAGCTATGGGCAAAGTCACTCTCTGATTGTGTTCTGTACCTCACAGAGATGGAGATTGTACTAGTGACAGAGTCATTTAGGAAAGCCAACACCATTGATATCAAACTTTCCTCCTAGTCCGGACATCATCCCTGACATCAGCCTAAGGATAGCGAGCTCACCATAAAACAGAATCTAAGCAGCATTTTAACTGAGATCACCTCCACTGCCCTCTCAATCTTCCAGTTCCACACCCTCCCTGACAAGCTGACATGCCGCAATATTCTGGAGTGGATCACAACCACTCCCCACTTACAAAGTGGATACAGAAACCATAACAGAATATATAATTTACTTATTTTCCTGCTCCTTTGCAACAAAGAGTAAAAGTGGATTTATTTAAGTGGTGCCAACCCTTTTACACCTCTGAAATGAGCACTGTTCAATGTGAACATGGTGCCACTCACAAAAATATATTTTTTGCTGCAGAGGGCCAATGTGTTGGTCCATTGTCTATATGTCAAATGAGCAGGCAAATATATATCCTACTAGCAATAGTAGGTAGTTATAGTTAGGACCAAAGTTTCCAAAGGAAAAGCGTTTTTTGTTTTGCCAATAACTTTGGCGCCGCTTGACGAATCTTCATGAAATTTCCCAAACTCTTCCCCTTTTTGGTTCAGCTGCTGTGTTGAAAGCTTCGGGGTGATCCGTCAAGTGGGAGCAGAGAAAAAAAGGGGGTCCCAAAATGTGTTTTTCCCATGTTAGGTCTATGGGGATTATTTATTTTTTGAACACGACTACAGCCCAAACCGCTTGAACGGAATTACACCAAATTTGGCAGAAAACTAGATATTGGTCCGGAAAGCGTGCATTTTGTGATTTAGTGTAAATTCATTCAGTAGTTTTGGAGATATTTAAGTTTAAAAATATTGAAAGGAAGTGTTGGCAGCCATCTTGGGACTATGCTTGAAGCTGAGTCACACAAAAATATAAAACAAAAGGAAAGGGGGCATGGTAAAAACACCCTGACCCCCTAGGCCTCTTGGGGGGTCCCAATAGGAACATATAGGGACAAAAAAATGCCTTTTTTTCTACATATTTGGCAGGATACATGGTCTGGCCGAAATTCTTTTTTTAAAATGAAGCGCGGGCTCCCCTGCTTTGTTCATTATCAGCCCTTGGGTGCGCCAGGACACGGGGATATTATGCAAAGATAGGATGGGGGCGCATGGACCCCCTCCCTCCTGGAGCTCATTAATGCCCCGGGGACCACCGCTTCCCATGGGCTTCTTTCTAAAAAAATGTGGGGGAGGCCCGTGCAGCCTCCCCTGCTGTCCCGGGGACCCCCACCTCCCCGGGGCAATTAAGTTATAGAAATGCGAGGGACCTGCGCATCCCCCACAGCCCTGGGGACCGCCACCTCTGCAGGGCTCAAATAATATAATGGAGGAAGTCCGTTGTGGAACCCCGGGGACCACCACCTTCCCGGGGCTAAAGTAGAGATTGGAGGGGGATACGCTGCCCCCCTCCTGGAGCCGTAGATGGCCCTGGGGACCTCCAGCCCCCAAGCCCTGCTCCTGCTATGTCCCGGGGTGCCCAGCCCCAGGACATAGCTGTTTGCTATGGCTTGGCGGGAGCATTTCCACTCCTGCCAAGCCATAGCAAACGCTGCTCCACTTTCAGCAAGCAAGAACATTACAAATGCTCTTGTTTGCTGAAAGCGGAGCAGAATTGCTTTTGGACAGAGGGAACTGCATGTTCAGCAGCTCCCTCTGTCCAAAAGCAATGCCGCTCACGCAGGATGCGGGTAGCCGGCACGGACTGCGAGGGCCTTTAGGCTCCCCCTGCAGTCGCCAACAAAGTGTCTGGGTGCCCTGGTTGGGACCAGGGCACCTAGACTAGAGTCTGGGCCCCAGGGTATGGGGTACCCGGGGCCAAAATCAGCCCGGGAGGGGCTCCACTCAGCCCCCCTCCCTTTTAGTTTAAACACAATATTTTTAAAAAGGCCAGGCCACAAGGAATGGGATCCCCGGGGCTGAAATATGCCCGGGGATGGGTACCCCCTCCCCTATTCAAAATAGGCCTGAGCCCGGGGGATGGGTCCTCTGGGCCGAAATTGGACCAGGGAAGAGGGGCCACATGCCTCCCTCCCCGAATATATATTTTTTTTTAAAACTGCAAGTCACCGTAGGCCCCACCCCCTTTATTCACCACTCTGCAAACGTGCCTCCTGGCGCACTGTTGGTTGGGGGGGAGAAGTCCTCTTGACTGCGGAGGGTCCTTGTGGTCAACAAGACCTTCTCTTACCTCCAGTAAGTCCTACACAGTGTGATTGCCGAGAGGTCTTCCCAGGCCACGCCCCCTTTCTCCACCACTCTTCAAACGTGCCTCCTGGCGCACTACTTGTTGGGGGATGAAGTCCACTTGCCTCCTGAGAGTCCATGGGGGTCAGAAACCAATCCTGTTACCACCAGTAAGTCCCACACAGTGGGATTGCGGAGAGGTGGTTAGAGGCAACGTCCCATTTCCCACCACTCTGCAAACACGCTTTCTGGTACACTACTAGTTGGGGTATGAAGCCCCCTTGAATGCTGAGGGTCCTTGGGGGGGCAACACGTCCTCCTGTTACCTTCAGTAAGTCCCAGACAGGGTATTGCTGAGAGGACTTCTAAGGCCATGCCCCCTTTCTCCACCATTCTGCAAATGTGCCTCCTGGCGCACTACTGGTTGGGGAATGAAGTACCCTTGGCTCCAGGGAGTTCTTGGGGGCCAACTACTTCTCCTGTTACCTCCAGGAAGTCCCAGACAGCGGAATTGCTGAGAGCTGGTCAGAGGCCCCACCCCCTTTCTCCACCACACTGCAAGCGAGACTACTAGCTAAAAAAACATAGAAATTCACTGAAACAAAACAATGGTTACAGGGACGTTATAGTTTGGAAATGGAATTAAAAAAACCTTAGAAATGAATTGAGAAACCAAAGGTAACATGTTATAGTTAGGCTCAGGTTTCGCTCGTACAAAAACCAGTGAAATTCAGCAGTTAGCTAACTATAACTCGCGCCCCCGCAAAGCACTGCTTATGACCTCAAATATTACATCACTTATGCCATGGTCAGTGACATCACTGATGACATCATCCATGGAATCACTGATGCACCCACTCACACTCCCTTAGAACCTTTCATACACCCACTCCAACACAACCATTCACAAACCCATTCATAGACCCATACCAGTACTTACATACCTGCTCACTGATTCATAGATCTACACACACACATCCACTCACTCACCCATACAGCCACTCCTATAGCCACTTACTCACTAATACAGAAACTGACATATCCACTCATACACCCATACATCCACCCACACACTCAGTAAGTTAGCCATACAGCTACTCACACACCTAGTACTCACCCATACAGTCACACAGCCACTTACTCGCCCATACAGATACACACACCCACTCACTCATACAGATACTAGCACATACTTACTCGTATATAAAGTCACTGACAAGCACACACTCACCCATACAGCCACTCTCACATTCACTCACTTGCCCATAGTCACTCATATACCCCATCACTCACCTATACTGCCTTTCACATACCCAGTTACTTACCCATATAACAATGACACATCTATCCACTCACTCACCCATAGAGCACCTAACACATGCACTCTATAACCCATAGAGACACTGACTCATCCATGCACTCATCCATACAGGCAGTCACACACACCCTCACCCACCCACACAGACACTCATACAGGTACTCAGACAGCCAATCAATCACCCATACAGCCACTCGTGTACCCACTCACATAACTATACAGCCACTTAGACACTAATTGACAGACTGATACAGACATTCACACAACCAGTCACTCACCCATACATTAACTGAGATACCTAATCACTCACTTATACAGTCGGTCACACACCCACTGAATCATCCATACAGGCACTCATACAACCACTGATTCATCAATACACCGTGGTGTATATATTTAACACTCAAACTTTAAAAAAAACTCATAGTCACTGGATCAAGTCATGAGTGATTTCATTTGAGATGTCATGAGTGATGTCATCAGTGATATCACTGACCAAGTCATTAGTGATGTAATATGCGAGGTCAAAAACAGTGTATTGCGGGGGCTTGAGTTATAGTTAGCTCAGCTAACTACCTGCTGAATTTCACTGGCTTTGTAAGAGTGAAACCTGAGCCGAACTATAACGTCCCTGTAACCTTTGTTTTTTTCTGTGAATTTGAAAGATTTTTTAAATGCTAATTCCTAACTGTAGCAGCCCTTGTAACCTTTGCGTTTTCCCCAGATTATATATATATATATATATAAAAAAAAACAAAGGTTACAGGAACGTTATAGTTAGGAAATAGAATTAAAAAAGCTTCAGAAATTCACTGAAAAAAACAAAGGTCACTGGGACGTTATAGTTAGGCTCAGATTTCACTCACAAAACCAGTGATATTCATCAGTTCTATTTAGCCGAGCCCGATGTTAGGAATGCTGCCTAAGAGTGCTTTGAACCTCTGCAAGGTCTGCCAGAGGTGGCCGGACGTATGCCACCCATTGATTGTTGGTAGAAGTTATTGTAAAAGCCATAGACGCATTGGGTCATAGTTGATTATTTTTGTCACCATTGGTGTTGCTATTTGTACCACAAATTACCGATGGGACCCCCTTCTCCCGTATAGAGGAGTAAAGGACATGCAGGTATTTCTCAAGGCGGGATGGATGCACATCTTTGTCCCAATCTGCTAACTGTGGCAGTTCCTTGAGTACTGCAAATTGAAACCGCTGTTGACAAAATCCCACCAAAATTGATTGACCATGAGTGTTACCAGGAAGATTATGTAATCTTGCCTGCTCAAGATCGTCTGAGTGGATTTGGGCAAAAGATGTTACATGTATAAAAAGGCAAAGGATGTTGCTCCTGTTCAGGATGTCATGTGGGCCTTTGAGGTGGTATCTGGGGGTGAACATTACCTCATAGACACGGGGATTTCATTTGAGGCTGGTGACGCAGCTGATTTCGATCCATGTTCTTGCTAAAAAATTAGGGTGCCATAGCCCAATGTACCCACCAATTATTTTCCAATTTGGCTATTGACTGGAGTTGCTGTGGTGGGGTGTTGCCTGTTGGCGCAAACAGGGCAGTAAGTGTGAATACAGAGGTGCCTCTGCCAAGTGCACAGGTAGTGTGGTGATTGTGGCACTTGTTGGGGTTACCTGGGTGCTGGCGTCCATCTTCGATTTATTCTGCACCTGTTCGTGTGTACGTTCCGGCTTGGATTTGCCTCACAAAGAGCCTGGGACTCTTGTGAGTTGCTGGAGTGAAGAGGGATCTTCGGCTCAAGTGTAATGCCCTCACATGTTGAACCTTTCTTGCCCCCCCCCCCATTTTAGGGTAAAGATTGGATATGATGATGCATCATCGGTGGCTTCTAGTGTGCGGTATTCAAGGTGGATGACAGCGTCACCCCTCTTTTTGCTTTGGCTTTTTTGTGCTGCTTCTTCAGCTTTTTCTTGGCCCCCTGGATAGAGGGGATGCTAATGGCACCTTGGTATTATTATTCCCTATGAGCTCAGCATCGACGCTGGGGCTGGTCCCTGATGGGGAGAATGGTGATTCACTGGGGCCAAAGGACCCTGGGTGGGCTCGTTACTGTCACGTAAGTTCATAATTGAGCTTAGAAGTGACCCCTCTGCACCTGCTGGATTCTGCGTAGGTTTGCAATGGGCTTATCCAGGGCTTTTCTCTTCCATGGACTCGATCTTGATGCTTAGGTTCACCAGGTGCTGCACAATCGATTGCATAAGATCTATTTGTACCTCCATTTTTGTGGACTACCATATTAGAGTTCTTGCTATGGAGTTTTGTGCTACTTTAATGGCTGTCGAGTGCAGGTCCTTCATGCCATTAGAAGCTGGAGTCTCTGGGGATGATTCCCTGGTCTGTTCCGGCATTCTAAACAGCTTTGGAGTGAGCTCAGTGTTCTTTGTATTTTAGACTCCAGGTTTTATAGGAAGGAGGCTTTTAGTCCACCCAGGTCGATGTGTTCAGCTGTTAGGCCGGTCGCGAGTGAGGTAGGTCCTGAGGAAGCTAAAAGGTTATGCTACTTTGGATCTTCAATTCCAAGTGAGCTGTGATGGTCAGTTTGAGCAATAATTACTTGCGCTCCATTCACTTTTTTTGCGCGCTCACCGGCGCATTCTGCGTCGTGAAGGTTCATCAGGTTTCGTGTCAAGTGCTCCTGCGCTTGGTGGTTGAGGGAGATGCTAGAGTCTTGCCGTAGATTAATTGTATCATGCTCAGGCATACCGCTAACCCCAGGCACAAATGGAATCTTCACTTCTCATAGGGCTTGATGGGGTAGGGGTTGGTGATCATGCTCATACCAACCATAGAAACAGTCGTTGTGACTCTTTCTGAATCGCCAGCAGTGGAGGAAGCGGGTGAAGTCCTTAATGTAGAGGTGGCTTGAAAAAACAGCGTGATTAGGCCTTTTTGGGGAGTCTTAGAAGGCAATTTAATTGTAAATGCATCTGTACAGTGCTCCATGTGACCCTTGCAGTTGCTGGGGGCAAGGTGGCTTTCTCCTCAGTGGTAGAGTTTGAGCAAAGGGCAGGTTTCCTTCTGAGCACCATGAGGATGAGATGATGGGCTCCCTTATGTGATCTTTAGGGGGAGGTTAATGCTGGTTCTTTAATGCCGTCAGAGGGGGTTGGAGTCGATGGTAGGCCCAGCTTGTTACTTGATGATTAGGGCCCATGCAAGTCTTGTTGCAGTCTCCTGCTGTTGTTTTTATGGTAGACTGGTAGACCGGTCACAGCACACCGTAAGATGGCGTGAAGGGCTACTGAGGGTTAGTCCTGCTGGCAGCCTATTAGCCCTTTGAGCTTGGGGCGCTGGCATGCTGGCCAACAGGCTTATTGCTTAAGTGCAACCAATGTTAAGTGAGTAGGGCTCACCAGGATCCCATAAGCCACACCCAGCTTAGCTGAGCCGCTTCTGCGAGGTCCGGGGGCTCGCTATAGCTGCCGCATCCGCTGTACTGAGGTCACCCAGAGTGTAGGGTTTCGTGCTTCATGCTGGGGTTTGTTGGTGCAAGGCTAGCTCCGGCAGTACAATCGAGGGAGCTAGAGAGTCGGTGCCGGCACTATTGCACCAAGCACACAGGCAAGAGATAACACTCCGCACCTCCCCCCGCAGTGCCTCTGTTCCTAGCCGACTTTTCAAATTACTGCGTCCAAGGAGACCAGGGCCTTCTCTGTCCCCACGCGCCAAGCCTTACTGCTTCACCTGTCGGTGCCTGCCGGTGACTCACCGGATGAACTGGCACCACCCGGTGTCCTAGTGGCGAGAGCCGCAGTGAGGCAAGCATGTGCCCCCTGCTGGGAGGCAAGCTGGAACAGTGTCCGGTATCCAACCAGCTGTGCACGTCAGCTCTCCCACACTACGCTCCAGCAGCCCAGGGCTTGCTCCTCCTCCTCTGCACACGGTGTTGCACTCATCATTCATCAGTCAGCAGCAGCAGCAGGAGGTGCACGTCGATTCTCTGCCTTAGGAAGTTCGCCCAGTGATGTAACTGACCATGTCATGAGTGATGATATATGTGAGGTCATAAGCAGTGCATTACGGGGGCGTAAGTTATAGTTAGCTCAGGTAGCTAGAACTACTGAATTTCACTGGTTTTGTATGAGTGAAATTTGAGCCTAACCATAATGTCCCTGTAACCTTTGTTTTTTTCAGTGAATTTCTAAGGTTTTTTCAATTCCATTTCCTAACTATAACGTCCCTGTAACCACCTTTGTTTTTTCAGTGAATTTCTAAGTTTTTAAATTCTATTTCCTAAATATAACCACTAAACTTTGACAGTGAGTGTCTCAGTAAGTCTGTGAATCAATGTGTGAGTGTCTGAGTGGGTCACTTTGACAGCTCCCGCCTGCTGGAACCGGAGTGTTTGCTCTCGCTTGCCAAGTGAAAGCAAACAGCTATGTCCCGGGGTGGGCACCCCGGGACACAGCAGGAGCCTGCCCTATAGGATGGTGGTCCCCAGGGACATGTATGGCTCCAGGAGGGGGGCCATGCAGACCCCCTCCTTTACTTTTCAGGGCCAGCCCCAGGGAGGTGGTGTGCACCTGCTGGATTGCCCTCTGTGGCCCTCTGTGGCCCTCTGTGGCCCAGTACGGGGGCTGTGCGGCCCAGCTTCCATTTTTTTAAATAAATATTTGACCCAGCAGACTTGGTGATCCCTGGGGCGGGTCTGTTGAGCCCCCCATTACATGTTTTAAAGCCCCAGGGAGGTGGTGGTCCTGGGGGCTTAGAGAGCCCATGGAGGGGACCTGTGCTCCTCCCTACTTTTTAACTAATAAAGCCCCGGGGCAGGGGTGGTCCCTGGGGCTCAATGAACCTCAGGAGGGGGGCTCCCTCCACTCCCTCCTTTTTTTAAACAATGCCCCTGGGACCTGGCCCACCCAGGGCTGTATTCAAAAACAAGTGCGGGGTTCGTGGCTCCGTCATGTTTTCTGTGCAGCTTTTTTTTTACCAGAGCTAAGGGGTCAGGGTATTCCTACCCTGTCCCCTTTTCTTGTTTTAAAACATTTTTTGTGTGACTCGGCTAAAGCAGAGTCCCAAAGGGCTGCCAACACTTCTTGATTGAAGTGTTGGCAGCCAATCAGATTTCAGAACCGGGACTATCAGAACCTCGAAGGATCTGCGTCCCTATATATATAAATTTGTGTTTTTTTATATCTCAAAAACTACTGAATGGATATACACCAAATAACAAAAAGGGTTCTTTCTGGAACAAGAGCTACCTTTCTGCCAAATTTGCAATTTTGGCAGCGGTTCAGGCTGTAGTTGAGAATAAAATATATATGGGAATTAACATTGGAAAAACACTTTTTTTGGCCCTCCCCTCTTTCCTCGGGTCCCGCTTGACTGATCGCCCCAAAACTTTCCATTCACAACAAGAATCACCGGGACACTTTTTTGGGGAAAATTTTGTGAAGATTCGTCAACCGGCACCAAAGCTATAAGTAAGTCTAAAAACGCTTTTCCTATGGAAACATGGTCCCAACTACTACCTACTGGCAACCGCCAGTAGGTAATAAATACATATATATATTAATTTCCACTGAAAAAACACAAAGGTTAAGTAACGTTATATTTAGGTGAATTTGTCTGTAACAACATTAACGTTTGGATTTTTTTTAAAACAGAAATTCACTAGTTATAGTTAGCAGGGCTAACTATAGCTTGCGCCCCTGCCATGCATGGCTTATGACCTCACACATGACATCACTCATAACATGTTCTATGACATGATTTATGGCGCCACTGATGACATCATCCAAGCTTCTTTTGTACACATTGCTCTATAAATGGGTATATCATTAGAGCTATGAAAGTAAGTGCAAAATAGCTTAGAAGAATATGAAGCACCTTTACAGCAATCATACGTACAACCCCCATAGGTAAAGCAAGATTATGTTATTTGCAACGTTAACCCTATATCATACACTTCATGGGTAGCTGAATTCATGTTGACTATAGCACAGATGAAAGCATAACCTTTCCTGCACACAGTTCAATCTGTATACAACTGTTCAGGGACAACCAAGTTCCTCCAGATACTCATACCTTATAATATAACTAATGCCCTACTATGGACAGTCTTTACCTGTATCAAACCCCTGAGAGGGGACAGAGGGGTTGACCATAGGGCCTAGCCCTGGGGACCCCATTCTCCAGGGCTATTTGTTTTTTCAATAAAGGGGAAGGGCCTCGTGGCCCCACTCCCCAAGCCTTTTTAGGCCCTAGGGGCCCCAGCCACAGAGCTGTGTATTATTTTAAGAGGAAGGGGCAATTATCTGCAAGCCGTTATCAGCCTCGGGGACCCCATCCCCCAGGACCACTTATTTAAATAAGGGGGAGAGGGTCCACTTGCCCCCCCACTCAGAGTCTTGTTAGACACTGGAGACTCCATTCCCCAAGGCTACTCTTAAATAAAGGAGAGGGGGCGCACATGGCCACCTTCTCCAAGCCAATTTCGGCCCCAGGGACCTCATTCCCAGAGGCCCAGCATAGTTTTTAGGGATTGGGGCATGCAGCCCCCCTCACCGGGCTGATTTTGGCCCCGGAGACCCCATCCTAATGGGCACAGTGTTCTTATTAGAGGTAGGGTCATGTGGCCCTCCTCCCCGAGCAAAGTATGGCCCCTGGAGCCCCATTTCCCAGACCCGCTGTATATTTGAGTGGTAGGGGGCATACAACCCCCTCCAGGCTGATTTTGGCCCTAAGGACCCCATACCTTGGGGCCTGGAGACATTCTACAGGAGTGGGGCATGCAGCCCCCCTCACAGGACTGATTGGGGCCCTGGGGACTCCCATCTTCTGGGGCCTGGCATACATGTGAGGGGTAGGGGGCATGTAGCCCTGCCCTCTCTCTGCCAATTAGGGCACTGGGGCCCCATACCCTGGGGCCCAGTGGCATTCTACAGGGGGAGGGGGCTCCCCTCCCTAGGCCAATTTTGGCAATAGGGACCCCATTCCCAGTGGCCCGCCAACATTCTCCAGGGGAAGGGGGAATGCAACTCCCATGGACCCCAGGGCCTGGCCCCATTAAGGGTGGGTGGCCTGGTGCCCATCCAGGGCACCCACCACACTGTTGTTGAGGACCCCAGGGGGAGCCCCAAAGCCCCTGCATCCCAATGGCATTGCTCCCGACCGGAGGGAGCAGCTAATAATTCTGCTCCCTCTAGGTGGGAGCAATATTTAGATATGTTTCCCTGCCAGCAGTGCAGATCTAAAGTCCACTCCCAGCAGGTGGGAGCATTTTTTAAGCTCCCGCCCGCTGGGAGCAGACTTCGTGTTTGCTCCCACTTGGAGGGAGATTAAAAAATGCTCCAGGCCAACGAGAGCAAACAGGTTTTCCTGCCTACGCCGCTACAGGCAGGGAAAACGCTGTCCTGGGAGTGGACTCCCTGGGACTTGGCTGTGAGCCAGCCCTGAGCGATGGGGTCCTCGGGCCATTAATAGCTATGGAGGGGGCCCATGCGGTTTCCCTCCTTTGAAGGAATCGGCTTCCGGGGTGGTCTCCCTGGCGAATTCTGAGGCTCGGGGAGGGGCCTCCCTCCCAATACAAAGTAAGTTTAGCCCCAGGTGTGGGCTCCCCGGAATCTCTGATGGCTCGGGAATGGTGGGCCGCGGACCCCCCCCCCTCTACTTTATAAACCAATAAATGCGGTCCGGCCGCAATTTTTTTGCCGACTTGCAGGATTGCGGCATTTTTTGCCTTTTTTTCATTTTTGCTGCAGGGGTCCCTCTGAATACCCCCCATGGAGCCTAGGGGTCAGGATAACCCTGCCCCCTTATATTCTTTTTTCTTTGTAGCTTCAGGACAGTGTTTAAATCCCCAAGACCTGTAATGGCTCCCAACAACATGTTTCTCATGTTGCTGGCAGCCAATCAGAACGCTCGGAGGAGTCTGACTCCCACGGGAGCAAGATGGCCTAAGGGAAATAAAGATCCCTGGGCCAATCAGAAGACTCCGTTTTTAAACTGGCATTACCATGAGAGTATCAGAAATTCTCGCGAGCCCAGCCATTCTAATATCTATTATCTTTTTACCCTTAATATCTTCAAAACTACAGAACACATTTACACCAAATCACAAAAAGCACAATCTGCAGACAAAGATCTAGCTTTCTGCCGAATTTGGTGTAATTCCGTTCAGCAGTTTTTGCTGTAGCCCGTCTTAAAGACGTCTATGGAAAAAGCATGTGGAGTTTTCATTTTGGGCCCCCCCCCACCTTTTTTCTTAGCCCCACTTGACAGATTGCCCCGAAACTTTCCAGGAAGTAGCGGAGGTGGAATAACTTTCTTTTGGAAAGTTTTGTGAAGATTCATCAAACGGGGCCAAAGTTATTAGCAAATCAAAAAACGCTCCAGCTATGGAAAAGCAGACCTAATAATAACAAATATATATATATATACACATATATACACACACATATATATATACACATATACACACACATATATATATACACATATACACACACACATATATACACATATACACACACACATATATATACACATATACACACACACACATATATATACATATATACACACACATATATATACACATATATATATACACATATATATATATATATACACACACATATATATATATATATACACACACACATATACACACACATATATACACATACACACACACATATATATACATATATACACATGTGATCAAGGCCCCACGTGGGCTGAAACGCGTTATGGCAGCGGTGGTGTTGGGCAGAAAATAAAATCACAATTTCACCATCATTTGGGTTCGCCTTCGTCTTTTCTACATTTCATTGTGACGAAATCTTTGCATAT
Source organism: Calotriton arnoldi (assembly GCA_963921515.1). Classification (NCBI taxonomy): domain Eukaryota; kingdom Metazoa; phylum Chordata; class Amphibia; order Caudata; family Salamandridae; genus Calotriton; species Calotriton arnoldi. The sequence continues at coordinate 2,167,380 of CAWUFW010001260.1, read as the reverse complement.
ATATATTATCTACTGGCGGTCGCCAGTAGATAGTTATAGTTACAACCTATTATCCATAGGAAATCCGCGACATTCTATTTGAAATAACTCTCTTGCCGGTTGACGTATCTTCGCGAAATTTTCAAACTTTGTGGCCCGCTCCGGTCCGCTCCTACCCTGAAAGTCTCGGGGGATTCGTCAAGCGGGGGCCGAGAAAAAGGGGGTCCCAAAACGTGTTTTCCCCATGCATTTTCCCATAGGAAACTTTAGACACGGCTACAGCCCGAACTGCTGAACGGAATTACACCAAATTTGGCAAAGAGGTAGTTCTTGGTTCAGAAAGAACCCTTTTTGTTAAATGGTGTAAATCCGTTCAGTAGTTGCTGAGAAAATGAAAAGTAAAAAGTTAGTGATATCTATGGCCGAGTAGGGTCCGCGTACCCTCCCGATCACGAGCTGCATGTTAATTGGCTGTCATCTGGCTGTCAACATTCCGATTCAGGAAATGTTGGCAGCCATTTTGTCCCTCCGAGGGACAGAAACAAGTGCGCAAAGCGCACAAAGGGGGCAGGGTAGAAACACCCTGACCCCTAGGTTTGCTCAGGGGTCCCACAAGGACCCCCTGGGCAAAAAAAAAAAAAATTTTCTAAAATCGGCAGGATGCGCTCAGGGTGCGCGAATCCTGCCGAAAATCGAGCGCGGTCTCCCGCGCTCGATGTTAATTGGCCCCCGGGTGGCCCAAGTCCCGGGGGCATGGTGGGGGATAATTTAATGTGTCCCCCCAAGCCCCGGGGACCGCCACACCCCGGGGCACCCCGGGGCTTTTTTTAAAAAATGGTGCGGGAGGGCTCTGAGCCCTCCCGCAGCCCCGGGACCACCACCTCCCCGGGGCTTTTTTTAAATACATTATTAAACCTGTGTGGGGGCTCCAGCCCCCACACGCCCGGGACCACCACCTCCCCGGGGCACTAAACATTTAATATGGGGGTCCGTTACGGACCCTCAGAGCCCCGGGGACCACCACCTCCCCGGGGCTGTGTACTGAATGGGAGGGGGCCGCGCGGCCCCCCTCCTGGAGCCCTTGATGGCCCTGGGGACCACCACCCCCCAGGGCCGGCTCCTGCAGTGTCCCGGGTGCCTACCCCCGGGACACTGTAGTTTGCTATGGCAGGACGGGAGCCTCGCGGCTCCCGTCCTGCCATAGTAAACTGCTTTGGATATTGGAAGAGAGAGCAGGGAAACCTGCTCTCTTCCAATATCCAAAGCGATTGCTTTCCACATGGGGAGCAGCATGTCAGCTGCTCCCCATGTGGAATAGCAATGCCGGCTCCCAAGGGACGTGGGGAGCCGGCGGGACTGTGGGGGGATTGGGGACCCCCCACAGTCCCCAACGGAGAGGGCCAGCCCCGGGGGATGGGGTCCCCGGGGCAAGTAGTGGCTCGGGAGGGGGCCACGCGGCCCCCTCCCCAAAAAAGAGCAAAAATTTTTTTTTTTTAAATGGAAAGGCCGGCCCCGGGGATGGGGTCCCCGGGGCCTTAAAATGGCCAGAGGAGGGGGCCACGCTGCCCCCTCAAACAAATAAATATAGAGGCCATGCCCTGGGGGATGGGGTCCCCGGGGCCAATACAGGCCCAGGGAAGGGGGCCACGCGGCCCCCTTCCCGTTTTTTTTTTAAGGTAATTTAAAAAAGGGGTAAGGCCCTGGGGGATGGGGTCCCCAGGGCCCAAAAAAGAAAAAGGAAGGGGGCTACACAGCCCCCCTTCAGGGGAGAAAAAAACGATCGGACCCGCAGGCCCCGCCCCTTTCCTTCACCACTCTGCAAACGCGCCCTGGCGCGTTTGCAGAGGGGGAACGAATTCCCTTGAATACTGGGGGTCCCTGGGGGCCAACTAGCCCACCAGGTACCTCCAGTATGTGCCAGGGGCTGCCTTGCAGAGAGGTGTACAGAGGCCACGCCCTTTTACACCTCTCTGCAACGCAGCTCTGTGGCGCTTTTGGAGGTATATGGTGGGCTAGTTGGACTCCGGGGACCCTCAGGATTCAAGGGGACTTAATCCCCCAACTTAAAACGCGCCACGGGGCGCGTTTGCACAGTGGTGAAGGGAGGGGCGGGGCTTCAGGTGACATGTGTGCAAACAGGCCCCGTGGCGCGTTTTAAGATGGGGAATTAAATCCCCTTCAATCCTGAGGGTCCTCGGGGCCAACTAGTCCAACAGGTACATCCAGAAAGCGCCACAGAGCTGCGTTGCAGAGAGGTGTAAAAGGGGTGTGGCCTCTCTACACGTCTCTGCAACGCAGCCCCTGGCGCATATTGGAGGTTCCTGGTGGGCTAGTTGGCCCCTAGGGACCCTCAGGATTCAAGGGGACTTAATCCCCCAACTTAAAACGCGCCACGGGGCGC
>CAWUFW010001260.1:2147500-2157500 GCA_963921515.1 Calotriton arnoldi | reverse complement strand
CCAGGGACCCTCATGATTAAAGGGAGCTTAATCCCCCAACTTAAAACGCGCCACGGGCGCGTTTGCACAGATGTCACCTCAGGCCCCGCCCTCTCCCTTCACCATTGTGCAAATATTCCGCTAAAATCAGCCGAAATACGAATTCCGATTTACTCACCTGTTATCAGGAGAGACCTCAGTGCTGCATCTTTCAGCCCAGTACTGATCCTGAAAAGTAATTTTTACCGTACTTACCGGTAACTTGAATTTCCTTCATAGGCTAACATTGACTGGTTTCACTTGGTAATTTTTACCGTACTTACCAGTAACTTGAATTTCCTTCCATAGGATATCATTGCCTGCTTTTTGCTGAAAAAGTTTCTAAGTGTTGATTTTTGAAACATACAAATATTCCTGTAAAATCAGCCGAAATACGAATTCTGATTTACTCACCTGTTATCAGGAGAGACCTCAGTGCTGCATCTTTCAGCCCAGTACTGGTCCTGAAAAGTAATTTTAACCGTACTTACCGGTAACTTGAATTTCCTTCATAGGCTAAGATTGACTGGTTTACAGGAGATGCACCAGTGCTGGATCCAGGATCCAACACTGAGTAAGAAAAAGTAACGATAACAGTTTTTACCTGCTAAGTGAATTTCCTTCCATAGGATAACATTGGTGATTCTATGAGAAAAAGTTTCTGTCAACTTTTAAAATACAATAATATTCCTTAAAAATCACGACTGTAACCAAAACGCTTTTACTCAACTGTTTACAGGAGATGTACCAGGACTGAATCTAGGATCCAGTCCTGTGGTTACAAAAGTAATCCATAAAGTAACTAATTGCATTTAACTAGAAATTCACATTGAGCTGAATGTTGCATTGTGTTTGAAAATGTGTTGCCCATTGCAACAACTGTAACTACTGTACTTAAAAGTCTATTGCCTATCTGCAAAGTATTTAAACTAAAGTAATTCATTCTGAGAAAGTATTTTATGTAATGTAATTACAATGTAATTTAAAAAATAAAATATGTAAAAAAAATTGTTTCTAAAAATGTAGTAAATCAGTATGAAAAAAATTAATATAACAATTAATACATTTAAAAATTGTCATTTACAAAACCTTTTTTTTAAACTATTTATTTTTAGATATTTTATTTTTTAAATTACATTGTAATTACATTATACATTACATTACAAAATTACTTTTGAGGATCAGTACTGGGCTGAAAGATGCAGCACTGAGGTCTCTCCTGATAACAGGTGAGTAAATCGGAATTCGTATTTCGGCTGATTTTAGAGGAATATTTTAAAGTTCCAAAACTCCACACTTAGAAGAATTTCCAAGTGAAACCAGTCAATGTTAGCCTATGAAGGAAATTCAAGTTACCGGTAAGTACAGTTAAAATTACTTTTCAGGATCAGTACTGGGCTGAAAGATGCAGCACTGAGGTCTCTCCTGATAACAGGTGAGTAAATCGGAATTCGTATTTCGGCTGATTTTACAGGAATATTTGTATGTTTCAAAAATCAACACTTAGAAACTTTTTCAGCAAAAAGCAGGCAATGATATCCTATGGAAGGAAATTCAAGTTACTGGTAAGTACGGTTAAAATTACTTTTGAGGATCAGTACTGGGCTGAAAGATGCAGCACTGAGGTCTCTCCTGATAACAGGTGAGTAAATCGGAATTCGTATTTCGGCTGATTTTAGAGGAATTTTTTAAAGTTCCAAAACTTCACACTTAGAAGAATTTCCAAGTGAAACCAGTCAATGTTAGCCTATGAAGGAAATTCAAGTTACCGGTAAGTACGGTTAAAATTACTTTTCAGGACCAGTACTGGGCTGAAAGATGCAGCACTGAGGTCTCTCCTGATAACAGGTGAGTAAATCGGAATTCGTATTTCGGCTGATTTTAGAGGAATATTTTAAAGTTCCAAAACTCCACACTTAGAAGAATTTCCAAGTGAAACCAGTCAATGTTAACCTATGGAAGGAAATTCAAGTTACTGGTAAGTATGGTTAAAATTACTTTTCAGGACCAGTACTGGGCAGAAAGATGCAGCACTGAGGTCTCTCCTTATAACAGGTGAGTAAATCGGAATTCGTATTTTGGATGATTTTAGAAGAATATTTGCACAATGGTGAAGGGAGGGCGGGGCCTGAGGTGACATCTGTGCAAACGCGCCCCGTGGCGCGTTTTAAGTTGGGGATTAAGTCCCCTTGAATCCTGAGGGTCTCTAGGGCCAACTAGCCCACCAGGAACCTCCAATATGTGCCAGGGGCTGCATTGCAGAGATGTGTAGAGAGGCCACACCCCTCTTTACACCTCTCTGCAACGCAGCTCTGTGGCGCTTTCTGGATGTACCTGTTGGGCTAGTTGGCCCCCAGGGACCCTCAGGATTGAAGGGGATTTAATTCCCCATCTTAAAACGCTCCACGGGGCCTGTTTGCACACATGTCACCTGAAGCCCCGCCCCTCCCTTCACCACTGTGCAAACGCGCCCCGTGGCGCGTTTTAAGTTGGGGGATTAAGTCCCCTTGAATCCTGAGGGTCCCCGGAGTCCAACTAGCCCACCATATACCTCCAAAAAGCGCCACAGAGCTGCGTTGCATAGAGGTGTAAAAAGGGGCGTGGCCTCTGTACACCTCTCTGCAACGCAGCACCCTGGCACATACTGGAGGTTCCTGGTGGGCTAGTTGGCCCCCAGGGACCCCCAGTATTCAAGGGGAATTCGTTCCCCCTCTGCAAACGCGCCAGGGGGCGCGTTTGCAGAGTGGTGAAGGAAGGGGGCGGGGCCTGCGGGCCCGATCGTTTTTTTTTGTTTTTGTTTTTTTTTGTTTTTGTTTTTTTTTGGCCCCTGAAGGGGGGCTGTGTGGCCCCCCTTCCTTTTTTCTGTTTTTGGGCCCTGGGGACCCCATCCCCCAGGGCTTACCCCTTTTTTTAATTTTCAAAATAAAAAAAAAAACGGGAAGGGGGCCGCGTGGCCCCCTTCCCCGGGCCTGTAGTGGCCCCGGGGACCCCATCCCCGGGGCATGGCCTCTATTTTTATTTTTAATATTTTGAGGGGGGCTGCGTGGCCCCCCTCCTCTGGCCATTTTAAGGCCCCGGGGACCCCATCCCAGGTTGTAACTATAACTATCTACTGGCGACCGCCAGTAGATAATATACACATACATACATATATATATATACACATACATACATATATATATATACACATACATACATATATATACACATACATACATATATATACACATACATACATATATATACACATACATATATATATATACACACATACATATATATATATACACACATACATATATATATATACACACATACATATATTATCTACTGGCGGTCGCCAGTAGATAGTTATAGTTACAACCTATTATCCATAGGAAATCCGCGACATTCTATTTGAAATAACTCTCTTTGCCAGTTGACGTATCTTCGCAAAATTTTCAAACTTTGTGGGGCGCTCCGGTCCGCTCCTACCCTGAAAGTCTCGGGGGGGATTCGTCAAGCGGGGGCCGAGAAAAAGGGGGGTCCCAAAACGCGTTTTCCCCATGCAATTTTCCATAGGAAACTTTAGACACGGCTACAGCCCGAACTGCTGAACGGAATTACACCAAATTTGGCAAAGAGGTAGTTCTTGGTTCAGAAAGAACCCTTTTGTTAAATGGTGTAAATCCGTTCAGTAGTTGCTGAGAAAATCAAAAGTAAAAAGATAGTGATATCTATGGCCAAGTAGGGTCCGCGTACCCTCAGCGCACCCTGCGCGCACCGTCCCGATCACGAGCTGCATGTTAATTGGCTGTCAGCTGGCTGTCAACATTCCGATTCAGGAAATGTTGGCAGCCATTTTGTCCCTCGGTAGAACCGAGGGACAGAAACAAGTGCGCAAAGCGCACAAAGGGGGCAGGGTAGAAACACCCTGACCCCCTAGGTTTGCTCAGGGGGTCCCACAAGGACCCCCTGGGCAAAAAAAAAAAAGGGGATGTGGCGGTCTCCCGCGCTTCGATTGTATTTTGCCCCCGGGTGGCCCAAGTCCCGGGGGCATGGTGGGGGGTTTAATTTTATGTGTGGGGGCCTCAAAGGGCCCCCAAGCCCCGGGGACCGCCACCCCCCGGGGCTTTCTTTTAAAGTGGTGCGGGAGGGCTCTGAGCCCTCCCGCAGCCCCGGGGACCACCACCTCCCCGGGGCTTTTTTAAAAAATTAAACAACCTGTGTGGGGAGGCTCCAGCCCCCCACACGCCCGGGGACCGCCACCTCCCCGGGGCACTAACAAATTAAAATGGGGGTCCGTTTTGGACCCCGAAGCCCCGGGGACCACCACCTCCCCGGGGCTGTGCTGATGTAGGGAGGGGGCCGCGCGGCCCCCCTCCTGGAGCCCTTGATGGCCCTGGGGACCACCACCCCCAGGGCCGGCTCCTGCAGTGTCCCGGGGTGCCTACCCTCGGGACACTGTAGTTTGCTATGGCAGGACGGGAGCCTCCCGGCTCCCGTCCTGCCATAGCAAACTGCTTTGGATATTGGAAGAGAGAGCAGGAAACCTGCTCTCTCTTCCAATATCCAAAGCACATTGCTTTTCCACATGGGGAGCTGCATCTTAGCAGCTCCCCATGTGGAAAAGCAATGCCGGCACCCTAGGGACGCGGGGAGCCGGCGGGACTGTGGGGGGATTGGGGACCCCCACAGTCCCCAACGAGAGGGCCAGCCCCGGGGGATGGGGTCCCCGGGCAAGTAGTGGCCCGGGAGGGGGCCACGCGGCCCCCTCCCCAAAGTTTTGAAAAATAATAAAAAAAAAAAAAAAGGGTATGGCCGGCCCCGGGGATGGGGTCCCCGGGGCCTTAAAATGGCCAGAGGAGGGGGGCCACGCAGCCCCCTCAAAATATTAAAAATAAAAATAGAGGCCATGCCCCGGGGATGGGGTCCCCGGGGCCAATACAGGCCCGGGGAAGGGGGCCACGCGGCCCCCTTCCCGTTTTTTTTTTATTTTGAAATTTAAAAAGGGGTAAGCCCTGGGGGTTGGGGTCCCCAGGGCCCAAAAACAGAAAAAAGGAAGGGGGCCACACAGCCCCCCTTCAGGGGACAAAAACCAAACAAACAAAAAAAAACGATCGGGCCCGCAGGCCCCGCCCCTTCCTTCACCACTCTGCAAACGCGCCCCTGGCGCGTTTGCAGAGGGGGAACGATCTCCTTGAATACTGGGGGTCCCTGGGGGCCAACTAGCCCACCAGGAACCTCCAGTATGTGCCAGGGGGCTGCGTTGCAGAGAGGTGTACAGAGGCCACGCCCCTTTTTACACCTCTCTGCAACGCAGCTCTGTGGCGCTTTTTGGAGGAACATGACTCCGGGGACCCTCAGGATTCAAGGGGACTTAATCCCCCAACTTAAAACGCGCCACGGGGCGCGTTTGCACAGTGGTGAAGGGAGGGGGCGGGGCTTCAGGTGACATGTGTGCAAACAGGCCCCGTGGAGCGTTTTAAGATGGGGAATTAAATCCCCTTCAATCCTGAGGGTCCCTGGGGGCCAACTAGCCCAACAGGTACATCCAGAAAGCGCCACAGAGCTGCGTTGCAGAGAGGTGTAAAGAGGGGTGTGGCCTCTCTACACATCTCTGCAATGCAGCCCCCTGGCACATATTGGAGGTTCCTGGTGGGCTAGTTGGCCCCTAGGGACCCTCAGGATTCAAGGGGACTTAATCCCCCAACTTAAAACGCGCCACGGGGCGCGTTTGCACAGATGTCACCTCAGGCCCTGCCCCTCCCTTCACCATTGTGCAAATATTCTTCTAAAATCATCCGAAATACGAATTCCGATTTACTCACCTGTTATCAGGAGAGACCTCAGTGCTGTATCTTTCAGCCCAGTACTGGTCCTGAAAAGTAATTTTAACCGTACTTACCAGTAACTTGAATTTACTTCCATAGGCTAACATTGACTGGTTTCACTTGGAAATTCTTCGAAGTGTGGAGTTTTGGAACTTTAAAATATTCCTCTAAAATCAGCCGAAATACGAATTCCGATTTACTCACCTGTTATCAGGAGAGACCTCAGTGCTGCATCTTTCAGCCCTGTACTGATCCTCAAAAGTAATTTTAACCGTACTTACCAGTAACTTGAATTTCCTTCCATAGTATATAATTGCCTGCTTTTTGCTGAAAAAGTTTCTAAGTGTTGATTTTTGAAACATACAAATATTCCTCTAAAATCAGCCGAAATACGAATTCCGATTTACTCACCTGTTCTAAGGAGAGACCTCAGTGCTGTATCTTTCAGCCCAGTACTGGTCCTGAAAAGTAATTTTAACCGTACTTACCAGTAACTTGAATTTCCTTCCATAGGCTAACATTGACTGGTTTCACTTGGAAATTCTTCTAAGTGTGGAGTTTTGGAACTTTAAAATATTCCTCTAAAATCAGCCGAAATACGAATTCCGATTTACTCACCTGTTATCAGGAGAGACCTCAGTGCTGCATCTTTCAGCCCAGTACTGATCCTCAAAAGTAATTTTAACCGTACTTACCAGTAACTTGGATTTCCTTCCATAGGATATCATTGCCTGCTTTTTGCTGAAAAAGTTTCTAAGTGTCGATTTTCACAAACTACAAATATTCCTTAAAAATCGCCTGTATGACTTAAACGCATTTTTTCAACTGTTTACAGGAGATGCACCAGTGCTGGATCCAGGATCCAACACTGAGTAAGAAAAAGTAACGATAACAGTTTTTACCTGCTAAGTGAATTTCCTTCCATAGGATAACATTGGTGATTCTATGAGGAAAAGTTTCTAAGTGTCAACTTTTAAAATACAATAATATTCCTTAAAAATCACGACTGTAACCAAAACGCTTTTACTCAACTGTTTACAGGAGATGTCCCAGGACTGAATCTAGGATCCAGTCCTGTGGTTAGAAAAGTAATCCATAAAGTAACTAATTGCATTTAACTAGAAATTCACATTGAGCTGAATGTTGCATTGTGTTTGAAAATGTGTTGCCCATTGCAACAACTGTAACTACTGTACTTAAAAGTCTATTGCCTATGTGCTAAGTATTTAAACTAAAGTAATTCATTCTGAGAAAGTATTTTTTGTAATGTAATGTATAATGTAATTACAATGTAATTTAAAAATAAAATATGTAAAAGAAATTGTTTCTCAAAATGTAGTAAATCAGTATGAAAAAAAATAATATAAAAATTAATACATTTAAAAAACCTTTGAAATTCACTGAAAAAACCGTAGGTTTCAGGCACGTTATAGTTACAAATTAGCATTTAAAAAACCTTTGAAATTCACTGAAAAAACCATAGGTTTCAGACACGTTATAGTTAGAAATTAGCATTTAAAAAACCTTTGAAATTCACTGAAAAAACCATAGGTTTTAGGGACAGTTATAGTTACAAATTAGCATTTAAAAAACCTTTGAAATTCACTGAAAAAACCATAGGTTTCAGATATGTTATAGTTACAAATTAGCATTTAAAAAACCTTTGAAATTCACTGAAAAAACCATAGGTTTTAGGGACAGTTATAGTTAGTTGGACATTTCACTCGTACAAAACCCGTGAAATTCCCCGTTATAGTTAGTTCAGCTAACTATAACTCGCGCCCCGCAATGCACTGCTGATGACGTCACATATTACATCACTCATGACATGGTCAGTGACATCACTGATGACATCACTGATGACATCTCAAATGACATCACTGATGACATCATCCACGTGATAATCTGATGCAGCTCCTCACACCCTAATATAACCTTTGATACACCCAATCTAAATTACAGACTGCCATTCGCAAAACTATAGACACTCCAACACCAATAACTACATACCCACTCACTGATTCTTAGGTCTACACACACACATCCACTCACTCACCCGTACAGTCACTCATACTTATGGTCACTCAGTACAGGACTATCATATGCACTCTTACTCCTATATAGACACTCAAACACCGCCACTCATCCATAGAGGTACTCACACACCTAGTCAGTCATGCAAATAATTAAACACACTGCCATTTACTCACCTATACAGTTATACACACACCAGCTCACTTAATCATACAAATACTAGCACATTGTTACGCTCTTATACAAACACTGATACAAGCACACACTCATCCATACAGCCACTATCACAATCACTCACTCTCGCTTATAGCTATTTATATACTCCAACACACATATATATACTGGCTTTCACATATGTAGTTACTCACACATGTACCACTGGGACATACATTCACTCACTAACACACTCTTACACACACTTACCCACCCATACAGTCTATCACAGATGCACTCTTGAAACCATCCACCCAGTGAATCACCCACTCACACATCTATGCACAGAGTCGCACACACCCCACCCACACAAACACTCAGGCACCCATACAGATACTCAGACAACCAATCAATAACTCATATAGACACTCATGTAGCTATTCACAAACCCATGCAGCCACTTACACAGCAACAGACAGACGGATACAGACATTCACCCAGTTTAGTCACTAACCCATGCATTCAGTAAGATACGTTAAATCACTCACTTATAGAGTCAGTCACGCACCTACTAAATCATCCATACAGACACTTACACACCCACTCATTCTTCAATACGTCTTTTCCTATATATATTAAAAATATTTAAACTTTACAGAAACACACAGTCACTGGATGATGTCATCAGTGATGTCATTTGAGATGTCATCAGTGATGTCATCAGTGATGTCACTGACCATGTCATGAGTGATGTAATATGTGACGTCATCAGCAGTGCATTGCGGGGCGCGAGTTATAGTTAGCTGAACTAACTATAACGGGGAATTTCACGGGTTTTGTACGAGTGAAATGTCCAACTAACTATAACTGTCCCTAAAACCTATGGTTTTTTCAGTGAATATATATATACACACATACATATATATATATATATATACACACACATATATATGTATACACATACATACACATACATATATATACATACATACATATACATACATACATACATATACATACATATACATATATATATACATACATATACATACATACATACACATACATACATATACATACATACATACATATCTTTCCCAAAGTTGCCCAACAGCTTAAGAACGCACTCCACAGCAGCGAATCCACAGGACAATTTTAATGGAGGAACCATCGCACACATGCCTGCTCTGCTCGTGCCTGACCGGTTTTGGAGCCCCCAGCTCCTTTCTCAGAGGCGTGCACCACAAAAGAACGGATTGTTTGTTGGCATTTCAGCAAGGCAGCATACATTAATTTCAACCCTCCAGTGGGTCCTTTTATTTCAACAGTAATGTCTCTCAGGTGAGTAATTCATTCCGCTTTGCATGCTGGTACTCGTGGTTTTAATCCGCCATTTTTTCCCTTTTGGTAGGTCCTGTTTCAGTTGTGGGAATTATTGCATATTTATTGCCCTCCAGTGGGCTACAGGCATGTGTTCGATGGTTGATTCAACAACCGCTGCTGTGCGGCCATAGCACTCGAAACAATTCCAGCCCCAGCAGCCAACTCGTAATTTTGAAGGTGGTGCAGTTCTTCGCGGCTTGGACGTGCCGCGTACACATCTTTCCCAAAGTTGCCCAACAGCTTAAGAACGCACTCCACAGCAGCAAATCCACAGGACAATTTTAATGGAGGAACCATCGCACACATGCCTGCTCTGCTCGTGCCTGACCGGTTTCGGAGCCCCCAGCTCCTTTCTCAGAGGCATGATCCACAAAAGAACGGATTGTTTGTTGGCATTTCCGCAAGGCAGCATACATTAATTTCAACCCTCCAGTGGGTCCTTTTATTTCAACAGTAATGTCTCTCAGGTGAGTAATTCATTCCGCTTTGCATGCTGGTACTCGTGGTTTTAATCTGCCATTTTTTCCCTTTTGGTAGGTCCCGTTTCAGTTGTGGGAATTATTGAATGCCGTCATTGGGAAAGTGATTCACCCACGTCA